>JAFVLL020024280.1:0-56009 GCA_021397915.2 Tor tambroides | reverse complement strand
CCGTCAGAATGAGAGTCCAAACAGCTGATAAAAACATCACAATAATCCACAAGTAATCCACACCACTCCAGTCCATCAGTTAACACCTTGAGAAGTGAAAAGCTGCATGTTTGTAAGAAACAAAATTAACTGATGGACTGGAGTGGTGTGGATTACTTGTGGATTATTGGGATGTTTTTATCAGCTGTTTGGACTCTCATTCTGACGGCACCCATTCACTGCAGAGGATCCATTGGTGAGCAAGTGATGGAATGCTACATTTCTCCAAATCTGTTCCAATTAAGAAATAAACTCATCTACATCTTGGATGGCCTGAGGGGAAAGGCAATTTCAAGCAAAGTTTTTGAACTATTCCTTTACCCATGTTCGTGTCTCTTTGTCCAGGTGGCTGAAGTTTGAAGAGGATGTGGAGGACGGAGGTGAGCGCTGGAGTAAACCGTACGTTGCGACGCTCTCTCTGCACAGTCTCTTTGAGCTGCGGAGCTGCATTATAAACGGCACCGTCATGCTGGACATGAGAGCCAGCTCTCTGGAGGAGATTGCAGGTAGTGTTTTATGCTAAAGAAATGTATCTCGTCATAGAACTGATTTCAGAGCAAACACATTGGGCTTTTGGGTGAAATCTGTCACTTCTAGTTCACATTTAACCCAAAAATCAATAAAAAAGGAAAAAAATAGAGAAAAGACATTAAGCCTTTTTTTGGGTTATGTTTGCATTGAGACATCAATTTTGAGAAATGCGTTTCCTCAAATAATTCTCATTAATGCAAAAAAATCCCATTCTTTAGTACTGTAATGTGAATAAAAAAATTGTAAACTCTTTATGAACTGAACTGTCTTTACACTACACTAATTTAATCTCTTTTTTTTAAATAAAGTAATTGTATTCTAGCATCTTGTACTGTAATGCAGTAAAAATTACAGTATAGTAATGAGAATCACTATTGAGAATAATTACAATTCTAGAAAATGTAAAAACAAAACATGCATTACGGAAATGAAAGTTTGGGGAAAATGTGATTGAAAATATTTAAAAATGCAGAAAAAATAATGGTCATAAAAATACTTAATTTTCTTTTTGTGAAACATAATTTGTTGTTTTTCCTGTCTTGATTACGTGGTGAACTGTGACCTGAACATGTTTCCTTGAGATTTACCCTTTCACTCTTTTCTTGTGCTCATAAACTATTTGCCATTTCTGGTCAAACGAGCTTCCGTTGTCAAATTATCACGCTGTAATAGGATGTGTCAGTGCTCATATGCCACTGAGGAACACCTTAAACTGAGTTTTACACTTTAATCTCTGTGGGATTTGTGTAAGAGAGCTCAAGCTATATGTATAGAGACTCACAGTGTTTAAAGCTCAAGTAATTGGCACATATGTACAAAGTTGTACTGTTCAGCTATTGATGTTCAGTATCTCAGTATTTCATGAGTTGAGCATGAGAAACGGTTGCACATTCATTTGGATACAGAGGAAATCCATCCATCCATCCATCCATATTTCAAACCTGAAAAATAAATAGAATTATAAATTCCCCAACACATTTTGATATTTTGTGACAACATAACCAATATTGGGGCATGTTGTTACAAAAGGTCAAAATGTATTGGATGAACTGTATATTTCAAGTAATTTCAATGCACTAGAACCAGCCTCTAGAGGTGAGTGCGCTGTGGATATTGTCATTATCGCTTAGTGTCAGTCATGAATTATACAGTGTTTGCACCTCACTCTCTTAAGCATGTGAATTTTGCATTACTCAAAGCTGTTCTGCATCTTCAGATACACGAGGCGGATCTCTGAGCAGCTGCTCCATCACTTGTCATCAACATCAATGT
Organism: Tor tambroides; assembly: GCA_021397915.2. NCBI lineage: Eukaryota > Metazoa > Chordata > Actinopteri > Cypriniformes > Cyprinidae > Tor > Tor tambroides. The sequence goes on along the minus strand of JAFVLL020024280.1, from coordinate 54,167 downwards.
CAGTTTCTTGATGCAGAGTTCAAGGAACATCTGCAAAATAGACACAGATGAGGTTTTTGCCAAACATTTAGCACAGATTAGCCATTTAAAGATCACGTTAGCTCCGTATCAAGACTGCACTGGCCAGTCATACGCTGTGTTGAGAATTCATCATTCTATTTATTATTCAGGTTTGAAATGAATAATTAACACTTTGGTGGCACATCTGAAGATGAATATAGCATTCAGCAGATCTATACTGCACATCTGTGCCACTGTTCAAGTTTTAATATAAAATTACAATAAACATGTGAAAAGATCATCTAAACAAAATCAGATGATTGCCAAACTGTTAATATTTCATGGTGATGTTGCATGCATGAAATCTTAAATCTAATAGTTGTATCTACAAATCTATTTATACATATATATTTAAAATGTAATGCATAAAATAAATACTTAAAAAAAAAAAAAAAAAAAAAAAATATATATATATATATATATATATATATATATAAATTATTTATTTATTTTTTGTATTTATTTATTTTAAAATTTGTTTGGAATTGATTCAAATTTGAAAAAAATTGATTTGTATTTGAAAAAAATTCTAGGCCAGTATTAATGCACTTTATCTTTTTATCTGTTGCTGATCATTTGTGATTGTGTGTTGAATTTCTCAGATATGGTGCTGGACCAACAGGAAGTGGCTGGGCATCTTGAAGATGATGTCAGGAAGAAGGTCAAAGAGGCTCTTCTGAAGCAGCACCATCATCAGAACCAGAAGAAACTGGCCAATCGGATTCCCATCGTCCGCTCTTTCGCCGACATCGGCAAGAGGCAGTCTGAAACAAACTGCGTGGACAAAAATGGTATTCATTTACCTTTGCACAGAAAATACAGGAGGTTGCAGGTCTGATTATCCAAATGACATCAAAACTACATACTACTACAGTTTAAAAGTTTGGATTCAGTAAATGGATATGAACTGAGTGCTATTATGAGCAAGGATGCATTAAATTGATTAAAAGTGGCAATAAAAAACATTTATAATGTCTTTACTAAAGGATCATGTGACATTGAAGACTGGAGTAATAATTCTGCTGAAAATTCAGCTTTGCATCACAGGAATAAATTACATTTTACAATATATTCAAATAGAAAACAGTTATTTTGAAACTGTAATAATATGTCACAATTGTATTGATTTTACAGTATTTTTGATTAAATAAATGCAGCCTTGGTGAGCAGAAGAGACTTCAAAAACTTGCATTTCAAAAACATTTCAAAAATATTACCAACCAACATTTAAATAAATAAATATTTATAATTTTCTTTCTTAAATGTTATGTATAAAGTAAATAAGTAAATAATCGTTCCATATTATTTTTTCCAGTTTGCAATCAATCAATCACGTAAAAAAAAATGAAGGGGTTTGAATACTTCTGCGTGTGTGTGTGTGTGTATATATATATATATATATATATATATATGTGTATATATATATGTGTGTGTGTGTTTTTTAAAATATTGATTGATTGATTGATTGATTGAAAACTGGAAAAAATAATATGGAAGGATTATTTACTTATTTAATGCAGTTGTCACTTCTGAAACTTCACACTTTATTGAAATTGTCCAATTTATGTCCATTTGAGTGTCTGTTGTTGCTGGTTTAAATCTGCCACTCCCAAAATCAACTCACATGTCAGATCCACCATCTCAGAGTTTCAGTGTCTCTGTTGTCTTGTTTCTTCTTTATATGTGTATGTGTGTGTGTGTGTGTGTGTGTGTGTGTGTGTATGTGTCTGTCTGACAGGCGCTTCATCTCATCTCTTTAAGTCTCCTCTGTGGCGATCAGTTGTTTCTGATGGGAATGATGGGCAGGTCTCATCCTGTTCTCCATGTTGGCCTCTGTGCTGCTCGTCCAGTGTGTCCATCACCTCACCTCTCCCTCCTCCATCCTCCACATCCACCCGCCCAAACCAGAACCCCACCGCCTCCTTCAGAGACGACGGCTTGGATCCAGGCAACTTTTAACTTGAGAGACTTTCCCTTCTCCTGTAGTGCTTCCTAAAACATAACGTGTGAAGGTGGTTATCTCAGCCGATAGGTTGCACGTGGTAAACAAAATGTAGTCTAAAATGCTAAAACAGGCTGCGAGAATGCATGATTCTCTGAGATGATATTAATAACAAACAGCAAATGTTATTAAGCTAAAACCACTTCAATGGCTGGATTGATTTAGTTGCTTGTACTTCTAAAGATGATTAAGTTTTGCAGAAGCAACAAGCCACTCATAATTTTACAGTACACTGAAAAAAATATGAAGTAGAAACAATCTTCACTAAGAAATTGCTAGAGAATTTTGCAGTTAAGCAAGTACACATTTAATTAAACATATTTTCAAGTAGAAAGCCTGAAGTAATATTATCTTGTGAAATATACTCAAATAATTGTTTTATTTACAACTTTTAAATAAAAAAATGAGCTACAGTAACTATATTTAATCTATCTTAAGAAGCAATATCTTTAAAATTATATAATTATGATTCCAAATTGTGATTAAATGAGCGTTTATCTGGTGCAAAAACAGGGATATAAGTTGGGGAGCATCATTCTTACGTTAATATGTGCATAAAATGATGCACAAGAAGTTCCAGGAACTAAAATGAGTGATGATTCAAATGAATCATTTTGCTGAACCAGTCTGATTGAATCGACTCAATAAAATCAATCCAAATGTTTTGTGAGACATACAGTAGATATTCTAATATACTTCCTTCTGATAATGTCAGAAAGATCATTATTATGAAGTGAGTACATATAAAAGGCACCAAATCGCTGGTGAGATGCTTTCCTTTAAGTACATTAAATTTGTGTGTACTGTCAATCTTTATATTTTAATATACATAAATGCATAAAATAATGCACAGGAAGTTCTAGGAACTGAAGGGAGTGATAATTCAAATGACTTGGAGAATTGTTTTGTTGAACCAGTCCATTAAAATGAACCATCTGAATCAACTCACTAAAATGATTCCAAACATTTTTTTTTGAGAGGGAGATATTGTAATACACTGCATTCAGATAATGATCATAATTATGAGATGAGTGCACATAAATGGCACCAAAATGATAATCACTGATGAGATGTTTTCCTTTGTGTGTACTGTCAGTCTTAATATGTTAATAATATACATAAATGCATAAAATAATCAGTGTTGGGGAGTAACTAGTTACATATAACGGCATTGCGTAATTTAATTACGTAATGCTGTTATATGTATTGAAATGCCGTTATATGTTATTTAATTTCAGGAACTGAAAGGAGTGATGATTCATGTGACTCAGAGAATCATTTTGCTGAACAATTTCATTAAAATGAACCATCTGAATGAATCACCTCACTAAAAGTTTTCATGAAGAAATTGACAGATAAATCTAAAACTGTTGATTTATAGATGTTGATTATATCTATAGAAATAACACATTTTACCATTATTGCAGAATATGTATATATTTATAATATTTATACTCCCTTATATTTATACTATAAAAGTTTTTTTTTTTTTTTGTACAATTTGCTTATTTTGATTGTTTGATTAGTAGATATTTCATTGCAGAATCATGGGTAATGTAGTTTTTTACCAAGAATTCCACATTTAAACAATTATTATTGAAATAATGTAGGCTGATGGTTTCAACAAAAGCATATACCATTGATTCACAACCTTGTAACTCACAGTAGATCTGTCTTTAATAGTTTATGAGTTAGCTTTAAAATCATTTCCCCTATGGACAAAATGAACAGGATTGTTGCATTCTATTGGGTGACAGAACTATATTCTCATGATTCTCTTTGGTTGCACAACTCACAAGGATAAAATACAGAGTAAAGTGTCAATAAGGCACCTAATGCACATACTTTCCTCTTCAGAAAGCTTAAAAATGTCCAATACATTGATTGTTTTTTTTTCTGAACAAAAACATAATTAGCTACAGCTTTAAAGTGCTTGAGGTCAGCAACAGCTGACTTACTTTCATGCTAATGAAAAAAGTAGTTAAAGTTAGTAGCATTGTTTCTTTTAGTTGGTTAAACCCGAGACTTATGTTAAATTCATTTATTTACATTTATGCATTATGCATTTTACCCAAAGCATCTTACAAAATAAAAGCAAATGTAACCAGTAGGTGTGAATTTAGTTTTATACAATTTGCCCCAGTAGATAAGCAGTGTAATTTTGCAGATAAACGACATGATATTGTGCTGTGAGGAAGGTGAAGGCTATTCTGAATATTCATCACCTTTATACAGGGCTTATGTTTAGGAAGATTGCCAGCTTCCCACACGCTAACGCTAACGCATGAAGTGTACCAGACCCTTCGTTCTGTGCCGTGCAGACGCTCAGAGCATCGTTAGTACTGTAATTCATGCAGCGCTGAGCCAAAGCTGCATTAAAACAGCAGCGAGCATGACTAATAAACACAAATCTGTTCATGCCATGTAACTAAGGGCTTTGGTGCTGCTTCATGCGCTGAAAGCTGCTTTAGCTGCCTTTAGAGTAGAGCGCAGTCGAGTTTTCATAAAGTGATGCTTGGTGATTTATTCATTTATATCCATTTTTGTAGGTTGCTGTAATGAGCATACTCACAAAAATGTGAAATTAGTACTAGCCATCGTCTCTCGGCTCATTATGTCTCTTTTTATGGATGTAGTAATCAATAGTGATGGTCAAAACACATCTGAGATCATGACAGACGTCCATTATAATCATTTTCTTTCCTACCAATCCATAAACACAATCATTTCAGTTTGCTACATTTAATACAGCCGATGCTTATGCTGCGTTCCATTCATCGGCTGATTAACAATGATAAGTGTTGGTGTTGTATTGATTGATCGATTGATTGATTGATAGCCTTTGTGTCTGCAGGTCAGATGATTCCACCGCAGTCCCAACCACTGACCACAGAGGGCAAGAATGAAGTGAGCCGTGAAAACAGTGCTGTGGACTTCAGCAAGGTAATGATGCAGAATTAAATATAACTACACTACTTGTCAAAAGTTTGGAAACATGATTTTTTGATGTTTTTAATGAAGTCTCTTCTGCTCACCAAGGCTGCATGTACATGCTAAAATGTACAGTAAAACTGTAATATTGTGGAATATTATTGCAGTTTAAAATAAGTGTTTTCTATTTGAATGTTGTAAAATGTAATTTATTCCTGTGTTGCAAAGCTGCATTTTCAGCATCATTACTTCAGTCTTCAGTGTCACATGATCCTTCAGAAATCATTCTAATATGCTGATTTGCTGCTCAAGAAACATTTCTTCTTATTATCAATGTTGAAAACAGTTGTGCTACCTAATATTTATGCAGAAACCGTGACATACAACCATTCAAATGTGTGTTTAATAGAAATGAATGCTTTTATTCAGTAAATATGTATTAAATTAATCAAAAATGGCAATAAAAACATTTATAATGGTAAAAAAGATTCTATTTCAAATAAATGCTGTTCTTTTGAATTTCCTGTTCATCAAGAAACCTGAAAAATAGTGTTTCCACAAAATATTAAGCACTATAAATGTTTTTTTTTTTAACATTAATAATAATAATAACAATAACTATTATCAATAACTGAGCAAATCAGCATATTAGAATGATTTCTGAAGGATCGTGTGACACTGAAGACTGGAGTAATGAAGCTGAAAATTCAGCTTTGATCACAGAAATAAATTACATTTTACCATATATTCAAATAGAATATAGTTATTTCAAATTGTAATAATATTTCACAATATTACTGTTTTTACTGTATTTTTGATCAAACAAATGCAGACTTTTTGAGCGTAAGAGACTTCTTTCAAAAGCATTAAAAAAATCTTAACCCCATACTTTTGAAAGGTAGTTTATACAACCAGATGTGATGCATCATGTACATTTTTATTGTACAAAAAATAAAAGCAAAATAAAAAAAAAAAATAATAATAATTTTAACATCAATTGCCTTAAAAGTGCATGTACTGTCTTGCTGAATATAATACAATGTAGAACTGTAAAAACATGTATTTATTTCCATACATTTTATGGATGTTCTTAATTTTTTTTTCTTCGCAAAAACACAAATTTTACTGCATTCTATAGTGAAATGTCCTGTCAATTCTATTCGTATAAATATTTCACCATATATGGTGAAGTAACTTAAAGTTTCTGTTAATAAGTAACACTTTTACAGTGTGACATGTCTTGCAGTTCAGTACAGTCCACAGAGGTCTGTGGATTTTCTGTGAAGCGCTGCCGTCTGCTGTCTGTCTTCTCTGGGAAAAGGGATTACGCTTCAAACACACTGTGGTTGAAACCCTCTTTACCTGACATTAAACTGTTCTGTTTCTTGTATTAAGTGGGTATTATGTTGTCATCCCACGAACAGATGAGAGGGCGGCTGTGGTGCTGTCAGGGGTCACAGGGGTCGTGATGAAATGCTACAATAATATAGGGAGTAATATTATGAAATCTCACACAACGCATGGCCTTTTGCATTATGTAAACATAAATAATCTCTTTGGTTCTGTACATCAATTTGACCTTTGACCCTAAACCAGTCTAAGAACGCATTTCCATAGGAACCAGAAAGAGCTTTATGGATTTGTTTTTCATGCTTTTTAATATTCCATATCCAGATGTGAAAATCTCAGAATTCTAGATGTTGATGGGTTTCATAATTATGGCTTGAAAAAAAATTACTGAGGTTACATTTTTTTTTTTTGTTTGTTTTTTTTTTTTTAGTATTATTGAGGTACTGTTATAGATTTTATTTCTTTAGTTTGTATATGTGTGTATATATATATATATATATATATATATATATATATATATATATATATATATTTTTTTTTTACATTTTCATTGAAATTGTAGTTAAAGTTTTAGTAATTTTGTTGCTTTTGTCATTTTATGTTTTTTTTTTTTTTAAAGATCATCTATATAACTGCTAAAGTATTCAAATTACAGATCTATTTAGTCCGTCCATTTTTTTTTTAAAGCAGCATAAGTTCTGTATAATAAAGCTGTTCAAAACATCCATGCCAGACTTTGTTCTCAATGTGCATTTCTCATCTAGTGATGCAGTAACCTGACTCAGCATAATAATTTGTGTGTAGATAGACCTTCACTTCATGAAGAAGATTCCTCCGGGTGCAGAGGCCTCTAATGTTTTGGTTGGAGAGCTGGAGTTTCTGGACAGGCCTGTAGTGGCGTTTATCCGCCTCTCTCCTGCTGTACTGCTGAACGGCCTGGCGGAAGTGCCCATTACCACCAGGTGAGCATATAGAACTGGACCATTTAGGCAATATTGATAACCTGACAACATTAAAACATTACTGTTTTGTGGCTGAACTCTCAGGTTCCTGTTCGTCCTGCTGGGGCCTCTGGGTAAAGGACCACAATATCACGAGATTGGCAGATCAATTGCTACCTTGATGACAGATGAAGTAAGAGGGCATGATATTGTTTTACAGTTGTTTACAGCTTATAACGAAGTACTGTTTGTGTTCACTTTGTATCTTTAGTCCAGAGGTGTTTTAGAATCATTCAAAATCGATTTGATAAAAACTAACAGTTCTAATTCTGATGAACTGAGCTGCATTTATGAAAATGAAAGTCTGAGTTGTCAACTTGAAATTATTTAATCAAATAAATGATTATATATTTGTAAAATATTTATGTATATTTTTAAAATGTTGTCATTTGAGTTTCTGTAATTTGATCAAACACAAATTTTTAGACATGACACCTAATAACTAACTAATTAGTTATGAATATTAAAGTCCACTTACATAGTTTATTATATTTATTTTTTGTATATATTGCATTTTTTAATATTCATATTTTATACTTATTTTAAATTGTATTGATATTTGTATTAGTGGTGTATAAGTATTAATATATTTATATTTACAAAAAAATTATCATTCTGATTTCTGTAATTTCATTGAACAGGAAATTTTAGAGAGACATAAAACAATGAATACGACAGAAAACCTCACAGAGTTAATCAAATCTATCAGAAATTGTCACTTCCTGGAAGAGGATGTAATTTAGGAACTGGCTTTTGCTAATTAAAGATTAGATTAAAAAAATATATCCGGATGGAAATGGAAAAACATACACATCTCTCAACACAATATTCAGAAGAGAAAGCTATTTTGTTTGAAACTTTTTAATTAGAGAAAGAAAAAAATGAAGAAAACCTGGGATATTTCATAAAAAATTGTCTGTTTTTGTCATCCACTCAAAGCAAAGTATAATGATTTAAAATTGACTTAAAATAATAAAATAACATTTGTTTACTCAAATGTGCTAAAAAAAGAAAACTAGTGTGATTTACATCAAAAACTCTTTTACATTTTATCCAGCCTATTAAGAGAGACATAAACGGAATGACCCATTAATATTAAAAATTGTAACTCAGTGTTGAACATTTCCATCTTTTATCATATAATTGTTGCTTTGCACTGAATCTAAAAACATCCCATAAATTCCCAAGCATGAGTGGCTTATTGCTTGAATAAACTGGATTTGATGCAGACTGAAGCAGTCTCACAGAGATGAGAGGACTGGAGACTCCTGAGGTCTTTCACAGCTCAGCAGATTCTCTCTCACTTAGTCTTTGAGGTGCAGAGGAGACTTACAGAACAGCCCTAATAACATGCAAATGACTGCTAATTAGCCAGAAAACCACCCTCGTGCCAAGCTGCTGCTTGATGTTGCTAAGGCAACATCTTAAGACATTATTGAAGAGCGTGAAAATGTGAATATGTACTTTTCTTCCAGGCTTCCGGTATATGAAGTCTTAAAGAAACAGTTTGTCTTAAAATGAAAATCATTTACCGCATTGTTTTCTTTCTTTCATGAAACACAAACAGAGCTACTAGAAATAATGTCCAAAATGCGTTTCAATGTGTCTTTCTCTGAATTCTGAGTTCAGATCTCGCAATTCTAACCTTTATTCTCAGAATTTAGTTTTCATCCAGCAGTTCAGACTTTTTTTTATTTTTTTTATTTTGTGTTTATATCTTTCAATTCTGACTTTTTTCTTGGAGTTCTGAGTTTATATCTCACAATTCTGAGTTTTCTCAGACAAATTCTCACAATTTTGACTTTTTGTTTGAGTTGAATCTTGTAATTATGACTTTTTTAAAAAAAATCAGAATTCTGATTTTAAATCTTGCAATTCTAACTTTGTCTCAGAATTCTGAGTTTACATCTTGCAATTATTTTTTCTTGCAATTTTGTTTCCGCCATGAAATAGAAAAAAATATAGAAGGTAATTGAACATTTTTATCTCACAATTCTGAATTTTTCATTGCAATTGCAAATTTATTTGTCACAGTTGACTCTTTTTTTTTTTTCAGAATTAGAAGAAAAAAAAAAAAAAAAAAAAAAAAAAGTGGTGTGTGGCCAAGTATGGTGACCCATACTCAGAATTTGTCCTCTGCATTTAACCCATCCAAGTGCATGCACACAGTAGTGAACATACACCTGGAGCAGTGGGCACCCAATGCTGCGGCGCCCGGGGAGCAGTTGGTGGTTTGGCGCCTTGCTCAAGGGTCTCACCTCAGTCGTGGTATTGAGGGTGGAGAGAGTGCTGGTTATTCACTCCCCCCACCTACAATCCCTGCCGGACCTGAGACTCGAACCCATGACCTTCGGGTTACAAGTCCAACTCTCTATCCATTAGGCCACAACTGCCCTAAAAGAGTTTATATATTTATACAAATATAAAAATATGAATATTTACATGCAAAAAGGTCAGGAATTTTGAGAAATGAACTCAAACTTGAGATTATTCTGTGGTGGAAATCAACATCCATACATTTTTGACTAAGGATGTTCTGGTTTTGTCTTGTAGGTTTTCCATGATGTGGCCTATAAAGCTAAAGACCGCAATGATCTGATTGCTGGAATTGATGAATTTCTTGACCAAGTTACAGTTCTGCCACCGGGAGAATGGGACCCGTCCATCAGGATAGAGCCGCCAAAAAACGTCCCGTCCCAGGTCAGTGGAACAGAAACTACTGTCTAAACCAGACAAACGCACAGTATGACAACAAACAGCTGATGTAGGACAGAAAACAGAAGGATTGCAGTTTAAGAAAATTTTGTCTTTTGACTAAAAACTCTTAGTCAAAAGACTAAATATGTGTTTCTCATGGTCTTAAAAGGCTTTCAATCCAAAGATGTCTGCTTGAAATACTTAAAAAATGTATTTAGACAAGTGCAAATTGTGCATAAATATGAATTTCTGTACAAAGTGAAACTTTTAGTTATATTGACAGGGAAGTTGCTCAGTGAAGGAAAAGGCATATTCCTCCTTTAAAAGTGTTTAAAAGTATCCCATGGTTTATTGTGGTTCATATCAAATGAAAAACTGTTCTGTTAAGTGAAATTCAGTGTTTTCTGCCACATGTGTATGTACATTAAGTCATGTGATGTGATGCACTTGATTTATAAAAGCACAGCTGGTTGTGAGTCTCCATCTGGTTATAAAGATTAAAATGGAGCATTTGCTGTTGAATCTCTATCTAGAAAATATTGAAGAGAGGATTAACTATAACACTGTACTGTAAGAGAAAAAAGTGAAAAATTGTTCATCAGTGCTGTTCAGTGATATAAGAGCAGCACACAGACATTAATCGAGCATACAGTGATTCATCTGAACCCTGACGATCTAAATGTTTTGTTTGACATGCCCCTTAAGATTTTAAATGCTTTAATGGGATAATTGACCCCAAAATTAAAATTCTGCCATTATGTACTCGCTGTCATGCTGTTCCAATCCAGCATGACTTGTTTCTACCATGTAATTAAAAAAAAACAAAAAAAAAACACTTTTTGCAAGGGCTTGTCTTCGGATGAATTAAATTGGTCACAAGTGATAAAGGCATTTATAATGTTCCAAAATGTTTCTAAATGATGTTCTTTTGAACTTTCTATTCATCAAAGAATCCTGAAAAAATAAAAAAAAGCTGCACAGCTGTTTTCAACATTGATAATAATAATAAGAAATATTTGCTGAGCAGCAAATCAGCATTTTAGAATTTGGAGGAATGATGCTGAAAATTCAGATTTTTCATCTCAGAAATAAATTACATTTTGAAATATTTTACCATAGGAAACAGTTGTTGTAATAATATTTAACAATTTGACTATTTTTGATCAAATAAATTTGGAATGGAATGGCATTGTGGTGGTTAATAACGACAACACAAATTATACTGTGTAATTATGGCTATAGATTAGTTATATGCAATATATATGCAACTAAGACAAGACGAATCATAATTCATTATGCAAAGGTTATGATGACATCATAGCTGTCTAAAAACAAATGTCTGCATGTTAATCAGGCTGAATTAATTGCAGCAGTTTAACATGTAGAGTCACAGATTTAGAACCAACACTAAGCAGAACGTTTGAGGAATATCACTGCAAACACTCCTCTCTCAGTTTTCTCTGTCTGTGTGTCTGATATAACAGGAGAAGAGAAAGATCCCTGCAGTGCCTAATGGAGAGCTGGCAGAGACGGAGGAACATGGTGGACATGGAGGCCCTGAGCTGCAGCGCACCGGGAGGTCAGTCTGGAGTGTGTGTGTGTGTGTGTGTGTGTAGACACGTCATAATCACATGTCAATTTGTGTGAAAGCCTTCGAAAATAAAAATCATAAATGAGATCGCTTTAATATCTCCTTTTAGAGGAAATGGAGGTGTTTGCTGGAATCTCCTGCTTTTTAGATGTTTTTTTCCTGTCTCCTCTAGAGCCTCAGAAGAGATTTTAATTTAATATGAACAACTTTGCCTAGAAACCAAAGTCAATATGAAATCTTTTCACATTTATCATAAAATTTTATTGATCTGTACTCATATTTCTTTAAATGAATTTGAGAAGAAACATCTAAGACAAAGTTGATGCATTTTTGTATTATCAGGGTCATTATAGTTAATTGAAACTAAAACCTTAATAAAATATTTTTTGTTATTTGAAACAAAATAAACTTTAACTGAAATAAAAATGATTAAAAACAATGTAGACATTTAAAAAACACAACTAATAAAAATGACAAAATCACTAAAACTTTAAAATGGAAATGAAACAGAAAACTATAATAGTATATTTCTCAATGATATTAAAATAACACTGTGTATTACAATTTCTTTAAAATGTTGTTTAATTATGCAAATGATGTATCCTCTCATTACTGTAAATATGCACTAAATTGCATACATTTTGGAACTGAAATCTGAACATTGGATAAAGCAATTTCCAAAATTCTTGTTTGACTTTGTCGACATATTAGAGTTAAAGGTTTTTACAGAAGGGAATTTAGGATTTCTCTTTTTGTCACTCCATAAATCAGAAAATATTGTCAACAGACAGACAAAAATATATTTTTACCATGTTTTTAGGAATAATGTGTTGTATAAGATCAGGCAATGATATATGAGCAGACCCTTCTGTAAAAACCTTCAGAATATAGATAAGAGTAAAACTGTAATGTTTGGTGTAAGTGCTGCTAAAGTGGAGAAAAACTCATTTTGATATGTATTGTAAAATAAATTTACAGATGCAAATAAATAAAGTGCAATAAAATGAACAGTTAAAAGTACATTTTGGATGTTTTCTGTTCATTAATCTGAAACAATATGTGATCCTGGAGCACAAAAGCAGTCTTAAGTAGCACAGGTATATTTGTAGCAATAGCCAAAAATACATTGTATGGGTCAAAATTTTAGATTTTTCTATTATGCCAAAAATCATTAGGATATTAAGTAAAGATCATGTTCCATGGAGATATTTTGTAAATTTCCTACCGTAAATATATCAAAACTTCATTTTTGATTAGTAATATGCATTGCTAAGAACTTCATTTAAACAATTTTAAAGGTGATTTTCTCAATATTTAGATTTTTTTGCACCCTCAGATTCCAGATTTTCAAGCAGTTGTACCTCGGCCAAATATTGTCCTATCCTAACAAACCATACATCAATGGAAAGCTAATTTATTTAACTTTTGGATGATGTATAAATCTCAAATTTGAAAATTGACACTTATGACTGGTTTTGTGGTCCAGGGTCACATATGTTATGAAAAGCCAAATAATCCAAAATCTCAAAAGTGGCCACTGCATGGAAAACAAAACAACAACAAAAAAACAGTGTTTTTGACTGTAGTGTCTTGCCTTAAACACAACAGCTTAATTCCATGAACTATGACAACCTCTGAGCAATAAAATGTTCCTCTTTGAAGCCAAATGGCTTTGAAAGGTCACATAGCTCATTGCTGCATTCAATTATGCCAGTTAAAGGGCACATACAGTAATAATGCAGATCATTTAGGATGATGCTTTCATTCTGTACTACAAAGAGAGCCGTGCCACTGAAGACCAGGTTTTCAACTCTCCAGTGAACTGGACAGACGCCATGTTTGACATTTGGTCACACTTTTCCTGTTGAGTGACAGTTTTCACAACTTTGAGTGACTTTCTCTCTTCTCACAATAATAATCCCCTTCTGTTCTCAGATGGCTCTTTTCTCCCAAATGGTTCATGGCGATCATATCTGATCAGCCCTAATTAATATTTCTTTCTGGTTAAAGAATTATGCTTATATAGTATGCATATACTGTGCCCAAAATGTAGTTTTTCTCTATGCATGGAATGTCTAGATGATATTTGCTAAACTGTGCTACAGAACATACGCTTTACCAAAATGCAATGCTCTCGATTTGACCTTGCATTTCCAGTGCGACAGATCTGTTTTGATTTTAATATCTCTTTTTTGACTCATTTTTATCAGACTGCCAAATATTAAAACATTTTTATACAAAATTGGATTAAAAAATGCATTAAATAATGGATTAAAAATGTAAAATACCAAAATTGGTTGAATATTTTTTACCATTTTATCCTTATATTTATGTACTACATTGATTTCAGTTTTCAATATTACTCTGAATTATACATCATTTTTGCCACACCAGTCAATGGCAGCTGAATTGTGAAAATTCACTATTTAAAGTATTTTTAGCATTTACTAAATTAAAATATATATTTTTGTCCCTATGACAGTGCAACTGTTTTTTCATATGCAAGATGCGCCAGACATTCTGTCTTACTGTGAAACAACACTGGTCAGAAAACCGTGACTTCATGTGAGGAATATTTCACATATGTGTTGGCACATGGAGAAAAAAAAAAAAAAAAACTCCAGCCATCCTATAGATAAATTTCTTTTTCTGTTTGTTGTTAGAAGATGTGAGACTTGCAAGAAATTCTTTGCACTCCAAAAAAAAATAAATAAAAAAATAAATAATAATAATCAATCAGTCAGTCAATCAATAATAACTGAACCTATTTTTATTTGCATTAAAATTTTGCACTGACATTATTTTCATGAGAAATACACACGTTCACCCCCAAATTCTTGTAATGCATAATATTTTACATTTGAATATTTTTTTCTATTATTCTCATTACTGTAATACAGTACTATAAAAATTACAATTTAATTAATAGTAATTTTTTTTTGCATTATAGTAATGACAGTTTTTGATAGAAAAATGTTCAATTGTCATGAAAATAATTGCCTGGTGAAATGAAATAGCCTGGTAAGTGTTTGTTTTGCATGTAATTCTCTGTGGAAAGTAACACTGTGAATTCAGTTTAAGCCAGTTTTGCACTTCTTTCCGCAGCTCAGTCAGCAATAATCTTGTGTCTGGTGTTTTTCGTCAGGATTTTTGGTGGATTGGTTCTGGATATGAAGAGGAAGGCTCCGCACTTCCTGTCGGATTTCACAGATGCGCTCAGCCTGCAGTGTTTGGCCTCTTTCCTGTTCCTGTACTGCGCCTGCATGTCCCCTGTTATCACCTTTGGAGGGCTGCTGGGAGAAGCCACAGAGGGACGCATAGTAAGAACACCTGAACACATGCAGGCACATCTAATTGGCCTAGTTGGCTAGTCATTAATTTTTGAATCTATATTAGTGTAGTCATGTAAACCTGATGCTTTGTGACATATTCTCCCCTTTCCCCAGAGTGCAATTGAATCGCTGTTTGGAGCCTCCATGACTGGAATTGCTTACTCACTTTTTGCCGGACAGCCTCTCACTATTCTAGGCAGCACTGGACCTGTTCTGGTGTTTGAGAAAATATTATTCAAATTCTGCAAGTATGTCTAATAGAAAAAACATTGTTTTTTTTATTGCTTATATCTATCTATCTATCTATCTATCTATCTATCTATCTATTGTTTGTTCTATCATTCTATCTATCTATCTATCTATCTATCTATCTATCTATCTATCTATCTATCTATCTATCGTTCTAGCTATCGTTCTAGCTATCGTTCTATCACTCTATTGTCTATCTATTGTTCGTTCGTTCATTCGTTCTCTATCTATCTATTTATCTATCTATCTATCTATTGTTCGTTCTATCATTCTATTGTCTCTGTCTGTCTGTCTGTCTGTCTATCTATCTATCTATCTATCTATCTATCTATTAGTGCTGTCAAACGATTAATCGCGATTAATCGCATCCAAAATAAAAGTTTTTGTTTACATAATATATGTATGTGTACTGTGTATATTTATTATGTATATAAGTACACACACATACAGTATATATTTTGAAAATATTTACGTTTATACATTTATATATTAATATTATTATATTTTATATTATATATAAATATATTTAATATATAAACATAACATATTTTTTTTAAATATACACATGCATATGTTTGTATTTATATACACAATAAATATACACAGTATACACGCATATATTATGTAAACAAAAACTTTTATTTTGGATGCGATTAATCGCGATTAATCGTTTGACAGCACTAATCTATTGTTTGTTCTATCTATCTATCTATCTATCTATAGTTCTATCGTTCTATCACTCTATCTATTGTTCGTTCATTCATTCGTTCTCTGTCTATCTATCTATAGTTCGTTCGTTCGTTCGTTTGTCTAATTTAGCAACCACCCAGAATGCCATAGCATTGCTCTAGAACCCATCCAGAACACACTAGAAACTGCTTAGCAACCACTCAGAATATTTCAGTAACCCCTAACCAAGGCCTACATCCCTTCAGACTTGAAATCTCTCTCCAAACCGTCCAATAACTCAAACTGCATACGGCCTGTGTAAGCCTCAGATTGTGTTAACATCAGTTGTGTTTGTTCTCAGGGAATACGGGCTGTCGTACCTGTCCCTCAGGGCATGTATCGGGCTGTGGACGGCTTTCCTCTGTCTGCTGCTGGTGGCCACTGATGCCAGCTCCCTCGTCTGCTATATCACACGCTTCACGGAGGAGGCCTTCGCCGCTCTCATCTGCATCATCTTCATCTATGAGGCCTTGGAGAAGCTCATTCATCTCGGGGAGACATATCCCATTAACATGAACAACAATCTGGAGAAACTCACCACTTACAGGTGAACACTCTGGTTGGAATGACGTGAAAGACTCAAGAGTACTATACACTCTAATAATGTATTGAATCAGTATGTTGTAGTATTATAGAAACAAATGCATTTTACCCTCAATATTCTGTTCTTGTAGATGTTCTTGTATTGAGCCTGCAAACCCTAGCAATGCCACTCTTCAATATTGGGAGCAGAACAACATCTCAGCTCCAGAGATCTTCTGGGAGGCTCTGGAAGTTCAGGTCAGAGTTGCATTTGTGGCTTTGGGAATCCCTGACCCAGTTTAGAAATGATTTTAACCCTGTAAAGCCTGCTGTATTTAGCAAATTTCTAAGGCCTCTAAATTATCAGCATAATCAAAACTTTACTGAAAAACATGCTGTGCACAATCTACTTCATGCCTTCTCATTGATTTATACTTTTTAGCAAGTAAAAGGTATTTTAGAATAATTGTACAAACATCCACCTTCAGCTTGTGATTTTTTTTTTTTTTTTTTTTTTTGCTGTGAAATCTTTACTGATTAGTATAGAGTAAACATATAACTTTAATATTGTTAGTAATATTTCAAGATGAACACTTTCTGGGCTGAAACAACTTAGGTTTACCTTATTATCCATGCATACATTTTTTTTTTTTTAGAAAATCCCTGTTCAAATGTGAATATCAAATATGATCGTCAGGCTTTTGAGGAACGCTTATTTGTTCATCTCTCAATCATCATTGTTTTGCATTGCATTATATGTTTTATATGTTAAATATAAACCTACTAAGAAATATTAATATATAGAGATATAGAGTGACAACTGATATTTATATCATATTATGTATCTGCTATACTGTTATAAACATCTCATTGATTTACAGTACATTAGAAGCATCAGAACTTCATCTTATCTTCATCATTATCATATAAATATGGGCATCTGCACCAAAATGCATATTTTTGCTCACTCTGGGCTTTTGAATCTCAAGTTTGAGCTCCATATTTTTACTGTATCTTACTGTAAGAGCCATAATAGCCTGATGAATCAAATACTCATAATATTCATACATTTGATCTCTGATTACATACATGTACAACAAAGTCAAAAATCATAAAATTCCAAATGTTTCACAAATGGGACATTTTGACAATAATGGTGATTGTTATTTTTACATTGCATCCACTCCACATTTGCTTCACATTTAAACAAAGTTATTTTTAAGCATGTTATGTTTTATGGGAAATTGGGAATTAAAAATGTCTCATTTGAATGGCATGATGGAGCAGGGCTGTTAAGTGAGATTAAGGAAATTTGAGCTGGATTACATCTGATAAATCACCACAAAAGCTAAAAAAAGATCATTGCTGTGGCTTTTAATGGGCAAGAGTGAAAATAACAGCATGTTAAGCAGGTGTGTGTGTGTGTGTGATTTGGAAATTCAGTAATGCAAAGCATGTCAAGAGTTCACCCAAAAATGAATCATTTGTTATCATTTACTCACCATCCTGTTGTTGTGAGTGAACTATTACTTTAAGAAATAAAAAAGCAAACCTGACTCATTATTTCTCTTTCACATTTCAGGACTGCATTGAGAAGAAAGGGGAATTTGTGGGGTCGGCTTGCGGGCCTCACGGTCCGTACATTCCTGATGTTCTCTTCTGGTCTGTAGTCCTCTTCTTCTCTACTGTAGCCATGTCAGCGTTTCTCAAAGAATTCAAGACCAGCCGCTACTTCCCCACCAAGGTACTGCAGTCATTACCGCCCACCGTCTGTCTGAGATCTGCTGCTGCTGCAGTGTTTATGTCACGATTCTGTAGTTATTTGCGTTCTGGCGCCCTCTAGTGTTACTGTAGAGTATCTGCTGCTGCTGTGAGGAGGAGAATAACAACTGTAAATCCTGTTTCCTCCAGGTCAGAGCCATCATCAGTGACTTTGCAGTCTTCATCACTATTGTTACGATGATTCTGGTGGATTACGCTTTAGGAGTGCCTTCCCCCAAACTGAAGGTCCCCAATGAATTTAAGGTGTGTTTATGTCTGACAGATTCATTTATTATGATGTTGGCTTGAGAAAGCTATGCATAGCAACCATCCAGAACACCCTAGCAACTAGTCTATCTATCTATCTATCTATCTGTCTGTCTGTCTGATTATCTATCTATCTATCTATCTATCTATCTATCTATCTATCTGTCTGTCTGATTATCTATCTATCTATCGATCTATCTATCGATCTATCGATCTGTCTGATTATCTGTCTGTCTGATTATCTATCTATCTATCTATCTATCTATCTATCTATCTGTCTGTCTGTCTGTCTGTCTGTCTGATTATCTATCTATCTGTCCATCTGTCCGGTCCGTCTATCGTTTCTGTCTGATTGTCTGTCTGTCTGTCTGTCTGTCTGATTATCTGTCTGTCTGTCTGTCTGTCTGTCTGTCTGTCTGTCTGGTCCGTCTATCGTTTCTGTCTGATTGTCTGTCTGTCTGATTATCTATCTATCTGTCTGATTGTCTGTCTGTCTGATTATCTGTCTGTCTGTCTGTCTGTCTGTCTGTCTGTCTGTCTGTCTGGTCCGTCTATCGTTTCTGTCTGTCTGATTATCTATCTATCTGTCTGATTGTCTGTCTGTCTGATTATCTATCTATCTATCTGTCTGATTATCTGTCTGTCTGATTATCTATCTATCTATCTATCTATCTATCTATCTATCTATCTATCTATCTGTCTGTCTGTCTGATTATCTATCTATCTGTCCATCTGTCCGGTCCATCTGTCTATCTATCTATCTATCTATCTATCTATCTATCTATCTATCTGTTTCTGTCTGTCTATCTATCTATCTATCTATCTATCTGTCCGTCCGTCCGTCCGTCCGTCCGTCCGTCCGTCCGTCCGATTATCTATCTATCTGTCTATCTATCTGTCTGTCTGTCCATCCGTCCGTCCGTCTATCTGTTTCTGTCTGATTATCTATCTATCTGTCTGTCTGTCTGATTATCTATCTATCTGTCTGTCTGTCTGATTATCTATCTATCTATCTATCTATCTATCTATCTGTCTGTCTGTCTGTCCATCCGTCCGTCCGTCTATCTGTTTCTGTCTGATTATCTATCTATCTGTCTGTCTGTCTGATTATCTATCTATCTATCTATCTATCTATCTATCTATCTGTTTCTGTCTGTCTGTCTGATTATCTATCTATCTATCTATCTATCTATCTATCTATCTATCTATCTATCTATCTGTTTCTGTCTGTCTGTCTGATTATCTATCTATCTATCTATCTATCTATCTATCTATCTATCTATCTATCTATCTGTTTCTGTCTGTCTGTCTGATTATCTATCTATCTATCTATCTATCTATCTGTTTCTGTCTGTCTGATTATCTATCTATCTATCTATCTATCTATCTATCTATCTGTTTCTGTCTGTCTGTCTGATTATCTATCTATCTATCTATCTATCTATCTATCTATCTATCTATCTATCTATCTATCTATCTATCTGTTTCTGTCTGTCTGTCTGATTATCTATCTATCTATCTATCAATCTGTTTCTGTCTGTCTGTCTGATTATCTATCTATCTATCTATCTATCAATCTGTTTCTGTCTGTCTGTCTGATTATCTATCTATCTATCTATCTATCTATCTATCTATCTGTTTCTGTCTGTCTGTCTGATTATCTATCTGTCTATCTATCTATCTATCTGTTCCTTCAATAGAAAAACCTTCAACCATCAAGCTTTTAAAACTATTTCAGTTTTAAATTTCTCAAAGTATTTTAAACTTTCAGACTAGGCTTTCTCAAGCTAACGTCAGACTTTACTTTCACACTTTACTTTCTAGTTTACTAATATTTAATTTAATTACATTTATTTTTATCTTAATTAAATTTAATATAATTAACACAAATGAGATATTGTGGGCTGTAAAAGTAGAATCAATTATAGAATTAAAACATTTTAGAAATGTACAAAGGGTTATCATTTACAAGGGAATATATTAAGAAATATACAACGTAAAATTAAAAAATTTGTGTTAATATATGATGTGAAAAAAGAACCAGAATAAGTCTACAATGAAATATACAGTGTTATGTGCAACTAAATAAATAGTTCAATGCACTAACTTAACAAAAACCAAATGTTTATTATGTTAGCCATCTGTTAACTGTAACATAACAGTATATATATTTACATGTATTAATAGACTTGATAAGAATAGATTTTGCCAGTTTAATAGAGTCTTGCAATATGTTTTCAGCCAACTCGTGACGATCGTGGGTGGTTCATTAACCCGCTGGGTCCAAACCCGTGGTGGACGTGTGTGATTACAGTCATTCCTGCCCTCCTCTGCACCATCCTCATCTTTATGGACCAGCAGATCACAGCTGTGATCATCAACAGGAAAGAGCACAAGCTGAAGGTGCTGCTAGTTCCCTCAAACTGCCAGTCAAGTCTGAATGAAATGAGTTAACCCTTCGTTTGCCGTCTTGTTCCTACAGAAAGGCTGTGGCTATCACCTGGACCTGTTCATGGTGGGTGTGATGCTGGGCGTTTGCTCTCTGATGGGGCTGCCGTGGTTCGTGGCGGCGACGGTTCTGTCCATCACTCACGTCAACAGTCTGAAGCTGGAGTCCGAGTGTTCAGCACCCGGAGAACAGCCCAAGTTCCTCGGGATCAGAGAGCAGCGGATCACCGGCCTCATGATCTTCCTCCTCATGGGCTGCTCCGTATTCATGACCTCAGTGCTGAAGGTCTGAAGCTCAATGATCAAGAGATTCATAATTGCATTTACATTTATGCCTTTGGCTGATGCGTTTATCCAAAATTATTTGCATTGCATTCAAGCGCTACATTTCATGCATTCACCCTTGTGAAAAAGAAGTGTACTTAATTCTAAATGCGCACTTGTAGATCATTTAAATCTGAAAAGTATATTTTTAAAAATTCTACTTGCCAATAAAAGGCCAGTTTTAAATAATGTTAGATTGAATGTTTCACTTTGAAGTTTAAAACCTTTTGTTATGCTTTTTACTTGAATATAATTTTAGCTGTATTGTATTATTCAGTATTACATTTAAAGTTAATGTTTTATATGTACTAAATTGCAAATGTGTAATTGCAAACATATTTAAATAAATGACATACAAGTTTTAATAGAAATGACATTAAAGCATATTTTAATTAAATGTACTTGTCAGTACATTTAGTCAGTACACTTTTAGCATATTTAAAGAAAATAAAAGTAATGATGAAATTACATATAAATATGTAAGTGGGTCAAAAAGCACTCTAAATTCTGCTAATTCCATTTCATCATATACATTTAAACTATTAAAAGAATTAAGTGTCTGGGGAAAAAAACAATTAGTTCAAACATTGTGGCATGCAGTAAGTTCACACTTAAGTATATTCTCTTTACGTGCGTTATTATTTTTTCCGTGATGAGTACTAAAGTTATACTGTAGAAACACTATTTTGGAAGTGTACGTTAAAAGGGTTTATACTATGAGGAATCAAATTTTACTTGATCATTTGAAAAGTAACAGGTCATTATACATTAAAAATACTTTTAAAACTCAAAATTTGATTAAAGCGAGATTTTTTTTTGCACAAAAATATGCACTAACATTTTAAGAGGACCTCAGGTTAAAAAAATTAGGCATTGAAAATGTTTATTTTGTGTATTCCTTAGTTTATACCAATGCCTGTACTGTATGGAGTTTTCCTTTATATGGGTGCATCTTCACTGAGAGGAATACAGGTAAACACACTATGACTAGACAATGTCTGTTTACAGTATGGAAGCATTTCCAATTTTTCAAACTTGCCAAATTGACAAAATATTAAAAAAAATTTTTTTCTGTTATTCTGTTAAAAGCTCATGTTAGGTCCACAATACTATTCAAAGCAGTGTTATTTTAGTATCATTCAGATACCATTATAGTTTTTAATAATATTTTGATTTTTCGATTTTTATAGTTTCATTTTTTTTTTTTTTTAAGTTTTAATTTTGTTTTTGTCATTTATAGTAGGGTTTTTTTTTGTAGTTTTTGCATTTTTATTACTACTAACTGAAATAAAAAGCTTTTAGTTTTTATAGATAGATAAATATTTTACATAACTAAAAAAATGTATATTCAATATAAAAATATTATTTCGTTTTTTATTTTCATTACTTTTTCAGATCTAGAAATCACACTTTTAAAATTAGGCTTCCTCATATATCCAGATTTAAATTAAAAAAATATAAATTTTTTAGTGGCTTTAACTTATTTTAAAGCTGTTGTAGTCTTATTTGAAGTAATTTAAGTCATCTCAAGGCACCTTTTGGATGTTTGCTGAGGCCGTTGCTTGGGACCCACTGCTCTAATGTACACATTTCTCCTTTTTCTATTATTTTAGTTTTTTGATCGTTTGAGATTGTTTGGGATGCCAGCTAAACACCAACCAGACTTCATTTACCTGCGATATGTTCCACTCCGAAAGGTTCATCTGTTCACCATCGTCCAGCTCAGCTGTCTGGTTCTCCTCTGGGTCATCAAGACCTCCAGAGCTGCCATTGTCTTTCCCATGATGGTACATACTGAACTTTTTTTATATTATCATTAATATTTACCACAGTATCCAAGTGTAAACTAGCATTATCCATCGTAGAAAAACAAAAAATGACAAATTTACACTACCAGTCAAAATTTGGACATACCTATTTGTTCAGCTTCTCAGTATCCTTTAAATTCATTAAAAGGTTCATTTTTAATTCTATGTTTAGTTTTGTAAAGAAATTCATATGCAGGTTGGCACAAAACTAAACAGTAAGATCATTGAAACATATAGTCAGTCGAAGATGTCTAAGCGCATGTCTGCTTGTGTAATTGCCTTGTGAAGCATATCTTAACTGTTTCGACTCATGTTTTTGGAGTAATATGTGATAATTGAATTAGTGATTTGCTCCCGGCAGGTGTTGGCACTGGTTTTCATTAGGAAGCTGCTGGATTTTATCTTCACAAAGCGAGAGCTCAGCTGGCTCGATGACCTCATGCCCGAGAGCAAGAAGAAGAAACTGGAGGACGCGGAGCGAGAGGTGAGCTATACAATTTACTATCTAAATGTAACGTTCACTGTGAGTAAGCACTTGTAATATGGCTGCAAGCAGCAATTTGCAAGGTCCAAGCAGAGCAGAAAGAACAAATGAAATGCACAGATGTGCCTGACATCAAAGATCGGAAGGTGGATTTTAAAGGAAAGACTGTATATAGACAAGACTTCTAATCAAATCCTGAAGAGTAAAAAGAAAAGTTTGGGGTTGGTAAGATTTTTTTGAAGTTTCTTTTGCTCACAAAGGCTGCATTCCAAATTGGCCAAAAACACTGTAAAAAAACAGATGAATTGTGAAATATTATTACAATTTAAAATAATTGTTATATATTTGAAAATGCAATTTATTCCTAATCAAAGCTGAATTTTCAGCATCATTACTCCAGTTCAGAAATCATTCTAATAATGCTGATTTGCTGCTCAAGAAACATTTGAAAACGGTTTCATATTTTTGTTTTAGAATTCTTTGATGAATAGAAAGTATTTATTTGAATATAGAAATTATAATTATAAATTATGAATTTCTTCACTGACAATTTTAACCAACTTAATTCATCCTTGCTGAATAAAAGGTTTAATTTCTTTTAAAAAGAAATAATGTATACTAAGTGAAATTGTCAGCAACTTGTCGCCCTCTGTCAGATTTTTGTGGTATGACATTTACTCATACTTTTACTTACATATTTATTAAACATGAGCAGAATACATTTGTGTGTATTGTATTTCCGTTAATGTTTATTTATTTCAAGTAACATTTTTTTTTTTTTTTAAATATAGTTTTAGTTTTAGTGGCTTTTCCCATCATGATTTACTAGATAAGAATTAAGGACAATGATTTATAAATATATTTTATTATTTTTATATAATTAGAAAGATTTATTATAAAAAGCCCGTGGAGTTTTTAATTTCTAGGACTTTTTCCAGGTCTAGAAATCACACTTTTAAACTATATCCAAGACTGTAGGCAACTTGATTCTTCAAAGACATAAAACACTTGTATTAA
This sequence comes from Tor tambroides, assembly GCA_021397915.2. NCBI lineage: Eukaryota > Metazoa > Chordata > Actinopteri > Cypriniformes > Cyprinidae > Tor > Tor tambroides. The sequence continues at coordinate 29,594 of JAFVLL020024280.1, read as the reverse complement.
AATGTCAATCTTTAGTTGTTTTAGCTTATTTTAATGCTTGTTTTGTACATTTTTCATAAATCATTTTGTACATTTTTCATTTGTATTTAAATCATTGCATACATAAATCACTCTCTCAGATGTTTTTGCAATGCCAGCCCTTCAGATTTTAAAATGCTACAATTTAATATTTACATTTAGAATAAGTCTGCAAATATATGTTAACCATTCCTTCACATTTAGTTAACTAAATGTGCAAATAGCATGCAAGCGCAGTTTTGTGCGAATCAGTTCTGTGGTTCATGAGAAGAAGATTTTTACATGGTTTAAACATTCTCCAAAAATCCAGGCAGAAGAACTAAGAAAAGGACTAACAAAATCTCACACCTGTCATTCAAACCGACCAGCAGCACTGAGCGATATTTAATATTTTGGTGCTCTGGTTGCTAGGCAGCACTAATCCGTCACATAATTGAGATTATTAAAGTTTGCCACTGAAATAACCTCCATGCAAAATTTGATGACTTCTTGCCACACAGCGACAAAGTTAGAGCTGTTTTTAAAAAAAGAAAAATAGGGAACAAATAATAACCTGCTGCAAAAACTTAACAAGATCCCTAAAAACACAAGTAATTAGCATTTGGAAGACAATGTCCATATAGCTGAATGATACAACATGACTGCTGCTTGAGTTTATGTAAGCTGAATGAAAGTAAAAGCATGAGTTTTTAAGGTCCTGCTTTAATGAGGAGATCTGATTTGTGCTCCAGTTTTGCAGTTTGTTTTTCCTGCATTCAGAGACTTTCTGACCCCCTGGCACATAATCTCATGTTTTACTCTTGCTAAAATTGCCATGATACGTTTCTTATAGAGAGACCCCGATTCACCCACCTCACTATCTGAATGCATTCATTTCATGCCAAACAAATGGAACATGAATCGATCTGCCAAAATGTCCTTCAGCAAAGTTATTTAATCTCAAAGGGTCTCTGAAGTTCTCTTTGGCTGGACGGGAATACAACTCTCTCTCTCTCTCTCTCTCTCTCTCACTCCTTCTCCCTGTGTTTACTGCCAGGAGGAGCAAAGTATTTTGGCAGAGGAAGAAGGAATCGTACAAGTGCCATTGGAGGGACATTACAAGTATGGACCAGATTTTCCTAACTAATTTGCACAATAGCAAGCGATACTAGGTTTTGTTGGTTTATTAAAACAATAGGGCAATACTTTACAGTGATTTTACCATGGGTTCTGTATTTTTTTATAAACATACTTACATATATGCTGTACATATATACACTAGAGAATAGAAAGAATAAAATAAGTACTTGATGTAAAAATACCTTTAGAAAAATTACATAAGTAGAATTCATGGAGAAAAATGTTAAGGTAATAAGTAAGGATTTTTTTGGGAAAAAAAAGACATGATAAATATTGACATTTATTAATAATCTGCATAAGCAGTTGTTGTCAAGCATTCATCATTGCATTGCAATTTTGAGTTTTATGATTGTTTTATGATTGGTTTCATGCACGCACAAGATTATTGATATTATATTTAGTTGATTTTAATGATGTATTTATTGGATATTTTCAGAGATGATCCTTCTACTATCAACATTACTGATGAAATGTCCAAAGGCTCCTTTGGAAGTACTTGGAACTCCAAAACTGATCCGAACTCAAAAAGGTTCTGATTTATTTTTATATGATTTTTTTTTTGTTTTTTTTTGTTTTTTTTTGTTTTAGTATAAGCTTCAAGTGTCAGAAAATCTCTCTGCAACCAACCACATGATTTGAAGAATCATTCATCTTTATTACACTTGGTTGTAAATGGTGCAGACGAGTTACATTCTGAAGTTTTAAAAGTCAGAGTTATTTAACCCTTGTGCTGAAAATCCTTTACCTAATTCATTGCTCCTAGTCATTTAAAAATACCAAATCTTGGATTAAATTTTATTTTAAGTTTTCTTTTAATTAGCACAGATTTTGCCTTTCTTCTTGAAAATTCTTTGGAATTGATGGATTGTAGGCTTCATTGATCTAAACTCATGCAAAAAAAGTGAAAAAAAGCATTATTTGTGGATAATTTTGGCTTTTTTCCACTCATAAACTGAGGTTTATGAGCTCAGATCAATAAGGCCTATGATCAATCAATTCCAAAAACAAATACAAAACCAAAGCTAACTGAAATAAAACAAGTTGACAAAAAGATTGAATTCAATATTTGGTAATGTAGCACATTGAGAAGTTTTTTTTTTTTTTTTTTTTTTTGTTGGCCAGACATTTTTTACCAAGAAAACACCAAATGTGTAGCAAGGTGGAAAACATATCCCCTTAAAAGTACAATTATTATCAGTTTTTTTGGGGATGTTGTTATACCCTGTGTTGTCGTCCAATGCAATAACTTTAACTAGCATTTTTTCGAGGGGGAAAAATCCTCTCCAGGTCAAAATGACAAAGAACACAACATGAGGGTTAAATCTCTAACCGAAAGTATGAGCAATAATATTAGTGATGCACCATTATCCCATATTAATTTATTATTGCTTTACATGAAGTTACCTTAATTTCTATAGCTCTTTATACAGTACAGATTGTTTCAAAACAGCTTAAGAACAGGAAAATAACAGAACGATGCAAACCTTGTCAAATATGAAACCAATCCAAGTTATGCTTTAAAGCAGATCTAAAAAGACAATTGTGTCATCATTCATCTCAATAACTGTGTAAAGTTCATCAAACATTATAAAATGTGTTTGATTCAGCCATAAAGCAGCTCGAAGACAATAGTGACATTATTCAGCTCAAGTTTTTAAGTTTTGTTGTCATCCAATAGTGTCAGTGAAGTCAAATCAATAATATTACTGATTACAAGCGCCTTTTAAATCCTTTTTTGCTTATACCCTTTTTACTTTACTTCAGTATTAAGAATGATTGTGGACAAAACAGTAACTGTCATGTAGTTTTCTGTGCACTTGCTTTCAAAAAATGTTGTCCTGCACCTTTAAATGGTTATTGTTTGGAAAAACATGTGCAAACATCATTTTACATGTCATTTTATTTTTCATCCATTTATTCTGCATTTTAACACACTTTTTCTTTCTTTTTTTTATTAGCCCCCTTTCCTAAGCTTGCAGATGCTGATCCCCAAAGGTAAGCACACTGGACTGTTCTCATAGCAACATCCCACATCACTTTACAATCTCATCATATCTTTCTTTGCATGGCAACAAGTATTTTGAACAAATTGGCGGCGTTTGACAGATTTGATTGTAATCCATCTGGAACCGACGTTTACCATTATGTGTCTCTCCAAGAATGTTTGAATTCAGCCCAATTTTTCCATCCAGTTAGTCAGTCGAAAACAATAAATCATTCACATCTCTCTGTAAGTGTCAGACAAAGATAGACAGCATGTGATCATCTTTTGTTGTTGTTTTTTTGTTTTTTTACTACTCCGACAGGAAAAATGTCTAATCAGCTGTGAGCTTGTAAAGTGTGAATGTGTGTCTGGTCTGCTAGCTGCTAAACATGGATTATTATTGAGATCATCATGTGTTCAATGCAATCAGAAGGAAATATTCTGCACATAGCGTCTTTTTGACACGAACACTTAAAGGAATAGTTTAACCAAAAATGAAAATCTGCTGAAAATGTGCTCAGGCCATCCAAGATGTAGATGAGTTTGTTTCTTAATGGGAACAGTTTTGAAGAAATGTAACATTGTCACTTACTCAGCAATGGATGCTCTGCAGTGAATGGGTGCCGTCAGAATGAGAGTCCAAACAGCTGATAAAAACATCACAATCCATAAGTAATCCACACAACTCCAGTTTATCAGTTAATGTCTTGTGAAGCCAAAAGCTGTGTGCTTGTAAGAAACAAACCCATCATTAAAGCATTTTAACTGTAAACTGTTGTTTCCGGCTAAAATACGAGTCCATAATCCATAACGGTTTTTCCAATCTACAGAAAGATTCCAAGCTCGTGATAGGTCTGTCTTAATAGATTTATATAGTATTGTTAAAAATTTGTTTCTCTATGGAGAAAATTAATGGGATTTGCTAATATAGTCATTATGCACTAAAGAGCTACTGCAGTTTAGGGTAATACAAGTGAACTAATTCTCTTTTTATGTCATTTTGCAGCCTGTTTAATAAGAAAGTGCACAAGGAGCGTCGATGGAAGAAAGATTCACTGTGTACACACACACACACACACACACTTACCTAGCTATCCAATAGACGTATTGTTTTTAAAGGAATAGTTAACATATATATATATATATATATATATATAATAATTTTTTTTTTTTTTTTTCCTTTTTTTGTGAACTATTCATACAGGTATAAATAATACACATTATAATTGCTTCAGATTAACTCGACATATACTCGAACCCATCACGCTTTTCTGAAAACTAAACCTTTCACATTTGTTATAATTTTCCATAAGTTTTTACAGATTTATTTATCGTATGGAGACATTTTGTTTCTAGCATTTTTGACCTTAAAGTATTGCTAGTTTACAAGTAAATGCACATATAAAGTCTATTAACTTGTTTTACACCTCAGCTCCCTGTCTTGTCTTGTGTTTCTATATTTTTAAATATCACAATGCTAAGCTTTTTAGCTTGTAGATATAAAGCTTGTACATACATAATAAAATTACCAGCAAATAAAGCGGCGATTGTTGTATGAGAAATATGGAGAAAGTGTGGTAGAATTTGAAATTTTCAACTTTTATTTTAAATGCTCTCTGAAGTATTTTATATGTTTTGTATTTTTTAAAAATAGCATTCCTGCACAACTTTCACTTCCCTAAAGGTAGACAATATCTACAGTAGGTGAGCAATTAATAGCCGTTTAATCATTAAATTGCATGCATTACTGTTTTGGTTTTCATGTTTTGGGTTGGTGAAGAAACTTTCTGTTCATATAAATTTACAGGTTCACTGTAAGGCTGAGTGATATAGCTAAACGAATTGTATCATATTTTTCAGCTTTTTGATGATATTCAGTACTGGATTTACCATTGCCACTATTGTGTCCTTAAGCAAGACATTTCACCCCAGGATGCTTGAGGGTCAGTTTTAATGCAGTCAGTGTATTTACTGTAGGACGCTTGAATAAAAAGCATAAAACATATTGTAAATTCTTGATATACCTGCAATATCATCAATATCAGAAAATTGCTATATTTTGTTTAAGACTATCTTTGCATTTATGCAATGTTAATCACAGAAAATCCATTTTAGCTATTAATTTTTTTTTTTTTTTTTGCAAAAATTTGTACCAAGAATGCTGCTTGTGTAAATATTATTTCCATCAAGAGTTTATACCTCTATTTTGAAGGCTGTATGTCGATATTCACAATGCCAAAGTGTGGATGTGTTTTCACGTTAATAATGGTGGTGGAGAGACATCTGAAATCATATCAGCTGCACATCAGTAAACTGTCCCCTCAAAATGATTGTCTGTATTATCTCCTGTAAGCAAGTGAATGCATTCACTGATACTGTAGATACAGACTACATTCCCTTTTCACAAAATAAAGCAATAGTGTTTTAGAAGTGCGGGTCCATCAAATAATGAAGGTTTTTGCATGTCGAGGTCCTCATGCAATTAATCATTTTCATTTTAAAACCTTTAACTTCTGTCATTTATAATATTGCTATGTGTATTTATAACAAAATATACAAGAGAAATAATTTTAAAATCATACTGTAATATCATTACCATAAATTGATTCAAATGTTTTGCTCTTATTATTATGCACATTTGTTTTGTATGGATTATATCTTCACACTCAGATGGTTTAATTTTGAAAGACAAGAGTGATTATGATAATATTTTCATGATTTATTAAAATGTTCATGTCAACTTAAGCTTAAGTCCTATTGCATTATTGTAATAACGTCTAGTTCTTTTGACTGTGTTTTGATGTTTCTGTAAATTAACTTGAATGAACTATCACTATATCCTCTTAAGTCTGTATGGTGTGACTTTGGGATCTTTTATCTGTATGCTTTTTTGGGGGGGATATGACATAAGCATTACCTTCATTTGCACTTTTATTTCATGAACTGTGAGAAAACTGGGTATAATTAGACTTTTCTGGAGATTTTGTTCCTGCTGTTTCTTCTACAGTGAAATAAAAAGCTCAGCCGTATGAATATGGATGTGTCCCTGATGAAGTATATCTCATATCATGTTTCTGTAATTATCAGGAAAAAAATGCACAGTACAGTCAAAGTCATTTATCAGTCTGACATAGGATACAATTGGCTGAATAAATGTGATTTTAACAGTAAATAAAAACACTCTTGTGGATGTAGAGTGACAATTTAGAAAAAAGGCTTGAGTCCTTTTTTAGTTTTAATGCCCAAGTCATTTTTGAGGCCAATACAAATGTTATTAGTGCAAAGATCCTCAGACTTGTGAGTTGCTGTACAAGCCCTCCATAGAAAGTAGTTAGAAACTATTTATATAAGAATAGAAAACAATACAAGAGAGTTTAGTACCTTTTGTTTACACGAAATTTGTTATAAGAATCTAGAAGTATAAGTAGATATGAAGTAGTAAGTGCAATTTTTAGGTGTGTGCAAATCTTTAATCCGAAAAAAAAGAAAAATTGTACAGATTATGTTAAAATGTTCCCTGATGACGTTTGGTAGCTCCGCCCTTTTCAGCGCTGCGCACGTTTTGACGTAAACCTTTGTTGACATCGAAAACAGAAGTTCAAAGACAAAATTGTAAAAATGGCTTCTCACTCGTTTCACTGATGCGACAAGAATCTTTTTTATCCTTTAAACAACAGATACAGAACAATACAACAGACATTATAAAGCCGGGGAAACAAAGGAGAAAAGAAAGAAACAAAAAATTACAATCAAAAACATACATGACCTTTACATTATTCTAATATTTTGAAGACAGTACACAAACAGACAGTTTTGATTGCCTTTCTATTAGTGCTACTTTGAATAATACAAAAATAGCTTTCCAATTCTTTATAAAACACTAACTATACATTTTTTAGACAATAAAACTGTTAAAACTATTGCTCAGACTTTTTTAATTTTTAATGGAAGAATCGTGTGCACTATTTTCGTAAATCTGTTGTCATAAATTTCCTTAAAAACCGTGGACTTGACTTTTTGGATTTCTCTAACATTCTCAAAATTAATTGGTTAAAATTTTGTCTGACGCGACAAGAATGTGTAAAATGTAGGTAGTTCTAAAAGCGTCAGAGATCGGACCGCGCTTTTTATCCAATCAGAAACGCTCACTGCCTGTCAGTCATTTTGCGTGTTCGTGTTTGCTGACATTGGTTTGCTGGCTTGTTTTGGGGGCGGGGTTTACTGAGTAGGTTGTGGCGTTGGCTAAGTGCGGTAAAAGTTAGCATTAGTTAGGCTAGTTACTGACCGTCTTTTCTGAAGTTGTTCTTTTTTTGTGGGGAGCGAGTGGACGATTCAATCATTTCGGTACACTTAAAATAACAAGGGTGAGTTGCTTAAATTTTTATGATGGTGGTTTCGCAAAGATAACATACTGTTTTTAGACAAACAAAAACATTTCTGAATGTCCCACAAACCTGTCAACCTAAATTCTTGAAAAAAACCCCGACAAATGTAAACACATACAAGCACTTTAACGTGGTTTAAGGTAATCTCAACTGAATATGGTGAATTAATGTAAACTGGCACAATTTTTGCCATTGAGATGACTGGAAAAAAAGGTCCCAATAATGCTGAATTAAGTTACCTACCTACCTACCTACCTTCCTGCCTACCTACATGCACTTTCAGCATTAATTTAAGTAAATATATCTTTTTACATTGTATTATATTTTATTTTATATGAATATAGGCTATATTATTTACATTTTAGCATTAAGAGTGGATCAATCTTCTAAATATAAATAGTGTAAAAATGCTCGCAACATTTTGAAGTTGTAAATGAAACAAAGATAATACTATTTCAATATACTGTTTCAGTCTTTCTACTTAAAAATTCTTAATTTAATTGTTACTTGCAGTTTCATTGTAATTAATTATGGAATTTACTAGTAATTTCTGAGTCCAAAAATTGTTTCTACACCAAATGTTTTTCAGTGTATGTAAATAAATTGAATGGGGAGGCTGTCAAGCTCCAAATTTATGAAGAAGGCACCATAAAATTAGCCCCGAGTACATAAGAGTTTTTAAACTTCCAGGCAACAGTTTGTCTTGACAAACAACTTGTGTTACATGCCTATTAAGTATATTTATATAGGTTCTCCTCTATTAAAACGAGTGAGCATGTTGGCTTGATATTTAGTGTTTTTTTTTGGTGAACAGATGGTTTGTAGCATCAGCTGACAGCTCAGAGAGAGACCTGCTCCCAGGGCGGACTGCATCTCTGGCACCGGTGCCGTTTTCTCCTTGTTGAAGGACTGGAGACGTGCGGTCCCAGGGTGCCTGACAGTGCTGGATAATTGACACATTTCCACAAGGCTTTGGTGACTCCCTTCTTCTGTCAGTGTCATGTTAGATACGGTGAGGTAAGCAGAAGTGACACATTGGGCCATTTTAGAGCGCTCAAGTTTGTTCTCCTCGGGGATTATGGGGAAGATCGTTTAAAAAGCTACCTGAGTGAAGTTCAAGCTTGACTTACGCAGAACTCTGAACTCTGTTTGTTATGCCGACAGAATGATTGAAGTCATTTGACACATGGATATTATGTTTGATTGCAGTTGTTTTCCCACATGAATTGTTTGATTTGCAGCATTTGCTTGCATGCCAGCTTGACAAATAGCGATTTAACTGCTCATGAAGTCTGTTTCTCAAAGAGACAGAGAGGTATTATCTGGATAAATGTCAAATTCTTGCCTTTTAAGTTGTAACTTAAGGTTTTCTTCTTAAACTCTCTGCAATAATGCTAGGACTCAAAATATGCATTGTTAATCCAAAATAAACTGTGAAACATTGAAATGCATTACCATGAACAACACAGACCAAACAATTTTCAAGATTATGAACATAAATGGACATTTTTGGTTATTAAATGTTCTGCATTTCAAAAAGCCAATAGTTAAATATGCAAAACACAATGTAGACTACACAATCCATGTTTAACTACGTTTATTCTCAATTTAAACTGTTTTTAACATTGTCTGGGTTGTGTTTTTTAAATTGGTTTACAGTGTTGCTCAAAAACCAAAACACAAAGTGTTTCATTTGAAGAAAGATTTATTTGCATGATTCAATGAAACCGACAGCACTAGTCATTAGAAAACAGTGTCGAATATCACAGTTATGCAGTTATCTCATTTTCGTGAATCCTCATTCGCGCCGTCCTCTCCCTGTTTTCAGCCAGGACACAAACTCTTTTGCCGCCTGGTCCTGCAGGTAAGAGCTGATGTCACTGGTGAATGTGCCGTCTGCGTGCCGTCGTGTGGGGACTCTGGGCGGGAAAATAAGGATTATTTATGGAAAGGGTGATATTCTTCGTGTCTTATTTTGAAAAGGACATTAACAATAAACTGCATCTATTTACAGTAGCGTTCAAAAGTAAAGAAATGAATACTTTTATTCAGCAAGGATGCATTAAATTGATCAAAAGTGACAGTAAGGACATTTATAAAGTTACAAAAGACTTCTATTTCAAATAAATACATTTTTGAACTTACTATTTATCAAAGAATCCTGAAAGAAATATCATGGTTTCCACAAAAAAATGAAGCAGCACAACTGTTTTCAACATTGATGGTATAAGACGTGTTTGTTGAGCGGCAAATCTGCATATTAGAATGATTTCTGAAAGATCATGTGCCACATATGCTGAAAATACAGCTTTTCATCACTGGAATAAATTACATTTTAAAATATATTTAAAAAGAAAACAGTTATTTTAAAATCTAAATTTATTTCACAATATTACTGCTTTACTGTATCAAATAAATTGATACAGATAAGCCTTGGTGAGCAGAAGAGATTTTCAGAAACATAAAAAAAAAAGAATTTCTAACTAGTGAATGTCATGTAAAATTATACAGTAGTTAAATACACACATTTGCCAGATATGTCGTTTTATTTTGTTACCTGTTCTTACATTTTTTGCAAGAAATGACAGAACTTAAGCTTACCCGCTTCTCTTGGAGTTCATTAACCACTGAACGAAGTCTTGTGCTCTTCTGGTCTCCAGGTATTTACTGTAATCGTTTGAGAATGTGCCTTCTGAATGTCTCTTCATGTTGTGTACTTCTCTTGGGTCATTAAATAGTGCATCCTCAGACATAAGGCTGAAAATTAACATCAAATACATCATTCTCCAAAAATAAGAGATATTTCAACCCCAAAATCAAAAGAAAAGAAAAGAATGCATTTAAATTTATTAATGACATCATTTTTTATAAAAGTTCACAGCAAATAAAGAAATGTTTTATGACATTTCATTGTCATAAGTAAATAGAAATACAAAAAGAAATATGCTTCATTTTCTTTAAGCAACTTAGTTCCCTTTTGAGGTTAAATGTGTCCTAGATTGTGTTTTATTGTATTACTACAATAACAATCCCAACCATTAAAGATGAATTTAGTTGCTCTTACCTGGAGTTTTCTTCCATGTTTTCTTGTATGGGAATCTGCAGGCTGCTCTGGATCAGGATGAGAAGTAAAAGTCCAATGAAGGCGTAGATCCTTGTCATCATCTTACCTGAAGATCAGACCATACAGCTACTCAGTAAACCATTAATGCATTCTACCTGGAAAAATATATAGTATAGTGCTAAAAATACTTGGGCTCACCTGGATTGCTTTGGGTCGTCACGGAGAAATAAAGTCAAAGATTTTGATGTTGCCTCGCTGGTTTCTCCTTCCTGGCTCCCTGTGCGATTTCACGGTCCCAGCCTGATGTTCTGAGTCTTATATAGTGATGCCCAGGTGGCATGATCCACACACACACACACACACACACTTACTTATTAGTTTCAATCCATTAATCTCAATGCATCAATGTATTTGCACTGTGATCCTGTTTAAAAAGAGAGGTGGGGAAATGCTCAAACAAGTCAAAAAGTCACTTAAGGGCAAAGTCAAACATGATTCTGTCTTGTTAAAAACAGGAGAGCAAATAATTGTATAGGTGCTAACAGGATGGGATGCATTCAGTTAGATTTCCAGGCAGTGATGTTTCCACTCTGCAAAGCTTTCTTTTTGTGCCTTTTTTTTTAAACATCAATTCATGTTTCCTTTCACAATACAGGGAATTTTACACTACACTAAAAAAATATATATAGTGTAAGGTTTACTTTTAAGCAATTTTCACTTAGAAAGTGCTAGCAAATTTACAAATAATTACAAACAAATGACAAATGTTCAAGTAAGATGAATTATGAAATGTGAAACTTTGAAGTAGAAAGGCTGAAATGGTATTTTCTTATAAAACATACTCCAATAATCTGTTTTATTTACAACTTTGAAAAATATATATTTTTTAAATATGAATTTTTAAATATTTTAAATATTTAAATATTTTACTTTTATGTAGCATAGATGTCAGTTCTGTTCCATTGTCGTGTCTGGGCTATTATTTATATTCATTTATTTATACATTGATTATATAAATGTTTAGAAGTTATGCTTCTGATGGTTTTCCACTGCATGTCCTTACTTTTAAAGACCCCCTAAATGCTATAGATTTTATCAGGTGTTAAAGTGCCCCTATTACGGCTTATGAAAGGTTCATATTTTGGTTTTGGGAGTCCCCAACAACAGGTTGACATGCATGCAAGGTCAAAAAACACTTTCATTTTTTTTTTATAATATGCATTTATTTTTACCTTATTTGCTCAACGACTCCCAAACGATTCGTTCAACGATTCATTTTTCCAAACCCCTCCTTTGATTGGTCGATTTCATTTAAAGCAGTATTTGTGAGCATTTACCGCTCCAAAAGCGGCACCTAGTGGCAAAGAATGAATTTGCATTTTCATTCTGACCAACGCGAAAAGCACATTTTTCCGGGCAATATGCTAATGTTTCATTTTGACGTTAACATGAAACGGCTTGGGATTAGTTTTAAAAACGACTCGTTTCAATGATTCAGAGTCTACTCTTTCTTTTGAGAGACAATAACTTTATACACGGTGCACTTTCAGATTTAAAACTTTGCAAGATGTTGTTCATTCACTTAGAGCTTTGTTACACACTGCATGAAAGGTAATTTTCAAAAATCCATAATAGGGGCACTTTAATTCCTCAGTCTCCCAGAGATCAATATAATTATATCAAACTCTATTTGATTTCATATATCTAAATATTGTAAATTTCCATGAGCATTCTCAATAGAAGTAGTAACAGGAACATGTATGATTGCTTTTGTAGTAGTAATGGCAACTTTTTTATGACTTGGACATCTTTTTAAACTAGTAACAGCAGCTTGACCAACACTTAAAAGCTTAACTGGTGGTGCCGTGAACTAATTGTGTTTTAGGGACAAAGACCTGGAAAAAATGGAAATGTTGGTTTGATTTGTGGAGCATTATATTGGAAACTTTTTTTCTAGTTGAGTGGTCAGTGTGGATAGCCATTGTTATACAGGAATATTTAGAAACTGTATAATGCTTAATATAATACTACTTTCAAGTATGTTGTATAAAGCTGCACTCTCTCCTTGCATAAATATATAATTAAAACTCATCAATATTTTTTTTTGTCCATATTTGTTGAGTGCGCTGTAAAAAAGTGCCACTTAAGGTCCTGATTTTGCTGTCATGATTAGCTAGCTGTACATTTTCATATTGTTAATATTTCTTGAGTCTTTTTAGACTGAAATTAATTAATGTGGGTTTTAGTTGATATCTATAACATCAGTGATGTCAAATTCAGAGAAGTTTTGAAAGGCATTTATCTGTGCTCTTGGGCCTGTACATTTCAATAGTTCAACCAGCAGGTGGCACTGTTCATGTACCATCATATATACTGTTATATGCATACACTACCGGTCAAATATGTGAAAAAAATTGTCAAAACTATTAAATGACACGGAGAGAGAAGTATAGAAATTCAATAGAGTGTGTCCAAACTTATATAATGTGTAAATTAAGACAGAGAATTGTTTCACATACAGAAATATTTTTCTTTCTTTTTTTTTTTCAGTTTTGAGGATATATGAAGAATGAGTCAAAAGACTAAGGCATTCAAATCCAGAATATTTGAGTTGATCAGTTTTTTTTTACAGACATGCTTAAACCACACATTGAAGTCGGTGCATAAACACAACTGCATATTCCACAATCAATTTGTAAGTGTAACATTATAAAATATGCCAGACATCTGTGATATAAACTAGATTCATATCAGGTCACATTTGTAGAGTAATCATTACAGCAATTTGATAAAAAAACAACAGCTAATACAAATTTCACATATTAAAAGAAACAATATAAAATCCTGCATCTAAATGTCATCGAACCTGACATAAGAGTTTGTTCCCATCAGCATGTTCTATACAGACTAACATGTAAAGCATCTGTCATTAACAGTGTTTGTGTCAATGTAAAAGGAACATTTTGGTCTTCATAATGCATGAACATGTCCATTTATTTTTTCTCAGCAAAGCAGTTCTGCAGGAAATGGTTCAAGTGTGTGTAGAGGTGGTAACGCGCTTTACCAGACAGTCCATGATCCTTATCGGTGTACCACTGAAAAACATTACACATTTAGGCATTTAGACTGTTTTAAAGAAAACAAGACCTTTCAGAACTTAAAGGAACAGTTAAATTTATTGACACTCATACCATCATTGGAACAGATTTGGAGAAATGAAGCATCGCATCACTTACTCACCCACCAATGGATCCACTGCAGTGAATGGGTGCCGTCAGAATGAGAGTCCAAACAGCTGATAAAAACATCACAATAATCCACAAGTAATCCACACCACCCCAGTCCATCAGTTAACATCTTGTGAAATGAAAAGCTGTGTGTTTTACGAAACAGATCCATCATTAAGGCATTTTATTTTAACTTTAAACTATTGTTTCTGGCTAAAATACAACCCATAATTAAGTCTGTTGTCCTTTCACATCAAAATCCAACAACAAGTTTCTTTAGAAGTGGTCTGAACCTTTTTTTGCTTGTAAATGGTGCTTCATCTGTGCATATTTCTCTACTCTTTCAGACAAGATGACATTTTCACTGAAGAAAGTAATATTATGGATTATGGAAGTTAAAATGTCTTGATGCTAAATGACATCTTAATTCTTTCTTACAAACACACAACCTTTGGCTTCACAAGACATTAACTGATGGACTGGAGTGGTGTGGATTATTGTGATGTTTTTATCAGCTGTTTGGACTCTCATTCTGACGGCACCCATTCACTGCAGAGGATCCATTGGTGAGACAGTGATGGAATGCTACATTTCTCCAAATCTGTTCAAATGAAGAAACAAACTCATCTACATCTTGACTGGCCTGAGAATGAGTCAATTTTCAGCGAATTTTCATTTTTATCTGATCTATTCCTTAAAATGTTTTTCATCACCTTCATCCATTCATTAATACTCACCATTGCTTCAAAATCAACTTGATTTTCCACCAGGGCTTTTGAAATTTGGGCAGCTTGCTGGAAGTGGACATTGTCTAGAGTAGTGAAGTCAAAACGACAAGAAAACATCTTTAAATGCGGCATATATAGTCAACACACTAGGTTTTGGATCAGAGTCAGTTTATAAGATTATAAATACGCATCTATAAACTTTAAATTGCTTACCGTCTGCAGTGCCGTGCACCAGCATGTATTGAACTGACTTGAAATTTTTTGCCCTGTTGGTCACTGTTGAATTCTGCAAATCAACCAAATATGTGACCCTGGAGCACAAAACCAGTCTTAAGTCGCAGGGGTATATTTGTAGCAATAGCCAAAAATACATTGTATGGGTCAAAATTATCGATTTTTTTTATGCCAAAAATCATTAGGATATTAAGATTATGTTCCATGAAGATATTTTGTAAATTTCTTACCGTAAACATATCAAAACTTAATTTTTGATTAGTAATATGCATGGCTAAGAACTTCATTTGGACAACTTTAAAGGTGATTTTCTCAATATTTTGATTTTTTTGCACCCTCAGATTCCAGATTTTCAAATAGTTGTATCTCGGCCAAATATTGTCCTATCCTAACAAACCATACATCAATGGAAATCTTATTTATTCAGCTTTCAGATTATGTATAAATCTCAATTTTGACAAATTGACACTTATGACTGATTCTGTGGTCCAGGGTCACATATGTGAAGTACTGTATTGATAACTGTTCATAATTTCATGTTTTCTTACAGGTTAACTTACTTTATAACTTTCAATGTTTTCCTCAGGGCGATGCATGTATCTCTCTGTATATACGGCATCTGTGAACAACGCAGTGCGTGGGTTAAGTTTGTTAAATTGTTTGTTGTTAATCTATATCATAAATAAAAAAATAAAAATCTCAATCCATACCATAATACTCCCACTTAGCAACAGGAGCTACGGCGATTCCGCATTTGAACAGTCCACTTCCTGATCCCAGAACCATGGACGTCACATAGCCGCCATACGACTGTGAGCAAGACAAAGGTTTCATGATTAGTGTGACGCTTTTCAGTCATCAGGCTCATCATGGATCTTTTAGTCATGGTTATTTTACCTTAATTAGAAAAGAGAAGTTCATCATGACAAACTTTGAATGATGGTTTTGATAGATACTTACTGAAAGTAAATCTGCTTTAAAGAGTTTTGACATTTAAAGCTTGTTAAATGTAAATGTTTTGTTAAAATACTTTACTTTCTGTACAATACTGGTCAAAAGTTTGAAATAATAAAAGCTTTCCTGCTCACTAAGGCTGCATTTATTTGATAAAAAAATACAGTAAAAACAGTAATGTTGTGAAACATCAACAGTTTGGGGTAAGGAAGATTTATTTGTTTATTTTTTAAAGAAATTAATACTTTTATGCAGCACTGAATAAAACTAATTAAAATTGACAGTAAAGATATTTATAACGTTTCAAAAGATTTCTTTTTTAAATAAATGCTGTTCTTTTGACCTTATTCGTCAAAGAATCCTAAAAAAATGAATCATGGTTTCCACAAAAATATTAAGCAGCAAAAATCTTTTCAACAGTGATGATAATGAGAACCATTATTAATGATTGATCATATTAGAATGATTTCTGAAGGATCATGTGACACTGAAGACTGGAGTAATTATGCTGAAAATTCAGCTTTGCGGATAAATTATATTTCAAATAGATATATATTCAATATACACTGTATTGCCAAAAGTATTGGGTCGCCCGCTTCTAATGAACAGGTTTGACTACTTTAGTAATTTCCATGAGTACAAATCTTAATGTTTAAGCATATAATGATATTCTAAGAAATTGTGTGCTTCTAATATTATAGCAACAGTTTGGACAGGACCCTTTTCTATTCTAACATGACAATGCCTCTGTGTATAAGACAAGGTTCAAAAAGAAAATGATTGATTGAGTCAGTGTGGAAGAACTTGACTGGTCTGCATAAAACCAAGTCCTAATCCCAGTTGAACACTGGCTCTGGTGTGACTGTAAATGCAAAAACTGAGCCAAAAACTCATCACCAAACACCAATGACTTGTACATACACTATATAGACAAAAGTATTGGGACACCCCCTTCTTTAGAACAGAAAAATGCACTTCCAAATCTGTGGCAACAACAGCATGGGAACATCATTCATGTATTTAAAAATTGTATTTCCATCTCTTTTGCAACAGTTTTGGAAGTGTCTAAAATGACTGTACCCATATGTACAAGTCATTGGAGTTTGTTGATGAGTTTTTGGCTCAAGCTCTGCATTTACAGTCACACCAGAGGTGTTCAACTGGGATTAGGACTTGGTTTTATGCAGACAAGTCAAGTTCTTCCACACTGACTGAATCAATCATTTTCTTTTTGAACCTTGCCTTACACACAGAGGCATTGTCATGTTAGAATAGAAAAGGGTCCTGTCCAAACTTTTGCTATAAAATTATTTCCACAATTCCCTAGAATATCATTATATGCTTAAACATTAAGATGTGTACTCATAGAAATTACTAAAGTAGTCAAACCTGTTCATTAGAAGGGGGCGACCCAATACTTTTGGCAATATAGTGTATCTATACATATATTCAAATAGAAAAGTTATTTTAAATTGTATTAATATTTTATTGTTGTATTTACTGTATCAAATAAATGCAGATTCTTGAGCATTTTGCAAAAACATTAAAAAAAATCATAATTACAGGTATTCCAAACTTTTGACCACCAGACTTGGTTTCAAAGTTTAAAATCCAACCAAGCCAAAATAAAACCTATTGTTTGGATTTATAGACATGAAAGCACTTTTAATGAAAGCATTGCACTTACCCAACCCCACATGCCAATTCTGTCTTTGTCAATGAAACCCATTTCAATGAATTTCCTGAAATTAAACACAAAGTCACATAAAAAGTAATTACAGTTGATGACTACTTTTGTAAAATACATCTTTGTAGATGATTGTCACTTTTCATGAAAATCTCATGTCCGCTTTGCTTTCAGTCAGCTCAAGTAGCGTTTGACCTCTATCAACCTCTTATTGACACATGCTTCATGACAAGCTCGTCCTCTCTGGTAGGAAGCCGACTGGACTCACGTCTGCCTCAAATCTCTCGTACGTCTGTGAGTGTTACATCAGGATAAATGACTCTACATCATCACAGACGGCAGCGTGAGCGTGTGCACATCGTTCCCTCTGCTTCGCCTCGCCTCACCTCACGGCCGAGATTTGATCTTCCACTTCGTACGTTCCCAGCTGGCCGTAGATGGCGTGCATTATCTCATCACCCTGGTAACCACTTCCCCTGCCGTCAAAGCTGGCGATGATGACCTTCTCTGTGCTGCACAGGTACGTGGCCCACTCCAGTCGAAACACGTAGTCCGTGTTCTGGCTGGCTGGACCACCATATCTGTGTTGGGAAAGTGTGGAAAAACAGATATACTCAGAATACTCAATATATTCATGCTGTAAAAGATATTTTTGTAGTGGGTAGTTGACAAAAAATAATTGCTATGATGCTGTACTCCATCTAAACTGATTTTAAAATGCAATTTGCTAATTATTTTATAATTATTATGCATATAGCTTGTATGGGCTCATTTTAATTGAGAGACTGCATGAAATTGAAACTTTTAAAGAAATGAATTTGTCTTTATAACAATTGTTTGTTTAAAGTGCCCCTATTATGGATTTTTTGAAATTATGTGTTACACACTGCATGAAATTACCTTTCATGCAGTGTGTAACACAGCTCTAAGTGAATGAACAACATCTACAGGTGCATCTCAATAAATTAGAATGTCGTGAAAAAGTTCATTTTTTCTTGTAAGTTATTTCAAAAAGTGAAACTTTCATATATTTTAGATTCATTGCATGTAAAGTACATTTCAAAAAAATTTTGTTTTAATTTTGATGATTAGAGCTTACAGCTCATGAAAGTCAAAAATCAGTATCTCAAAATATTAGAATATTTACATTTGAGTTTCAATTAATGACCATCCCTACAGTATAAATTCCGGGTATCTCTTGTTCTTTGAAACCACGATAATGGAGAAGACTGCTGACTTGGCTGAATGGTCCAGAAGACGAACACTGACACCCTCCACAAAGAGGGTAAGTCACAGAGGGTCATTACTGAAAGGTGTGGCTGTTTACAAAGTGCTGTATCAAAGCATATTAAATGCAAAGTTGACTGGAAGGAAGAATTTGGGTAGGAAAAGGTGCACAAGCAACAGGGATGACTGCAAGCTTGAGAATACTGTCAAGCAAAGCTGATTCAAACACTTGTGAGAGCTTCACAAGGAGTGGACTGAAGCTGGAGTCAGTGCATGAAGAGTCACCACGCTCGCTACCAAGCCATTTCTGAACCGGAGACAACGTCAGAAGCGTCTTACGTGGACTGTGGAGAAAAAGAACTGGACTGTTTGTCAGTGGTCTAAAGTCCTCTTTTCAGATGAAAGTAAATTTTGCATTTCATTTGGAAATCAAAGTCCCAGAGTCTGGAGGAAGAGTGGAGAGGCACAGAATCCAAGCTGCTTGAAGTCTAGTGTGAAGTTTCCACAGTCAGTGATGATTTGGGCTGCCATGTCATCTGCTGGTGTTGGCCCACTGTGTTTTCTGAAGTCCAGTCAACGCAGCCATCTACCAGGAAATTTTAGAGCACTTCATGCTTCTTATGCTGACAAGCTTTATGGAGATGCTGATTTCATTTCCAGCAGGATTTGGCACCTGCCCACACTGCCAAAAGCACCAAAAGTTCGTTAAATGACCATGTGTTGGTGTGCTTGACTGGCCAGCAAACTCACCAGACCTGAAGCCCATACAGAATCTATGGGGTATTGTCAAGAGGAAAATGAGAAACAGGAGACCAAAAAAATGCAGATGAGCTGAAGGCCACTGTCAAAGAAACATGGGCTTCTATACCACCTCAGCAGTGCCACAAACTGATCACCTCCACGCCACGCCGAACTGAGGCAGTAATTAAAGCAAAAGGAGCCCCTACCAAGTACTGAGTACATATACAGTAAATAAACATACTTTCCAGAAGGCCAATAATTCACTAAAAATGTGTTTTTTTATTATTATTATTATTATTGGTCTTATGAAGTATTCTAATTTGTTGAGATTGAATTATCAGTGAATTTGTGGGTTTCTGTTAAATGTGAGCCTAAATCATCACAATTAAAAGAACCAAAGACTTAAACTACTTCAGTCTGTGTGCACTGAATTTATTTAATACGCGAGTTTCACAATTTGAGTTGAATTACTGAAATAAATGAACTTTTCCACGACAGTCTAATTTATTGAGATGCACCTGTAAGTTTTAAATCTGAAAGTGCACCGTGTATAAAGTTATTGTCTCTCAAAAGAAAGAGTCGACTCTGAATCATTGAAACGAGGTGTTTTTAAAACCAATCTCAAGCCGTTTCATGTTGACGTCACCATGAAACATTAGCATATTGCCCGCCCACTTGTTGCGTGCACAGACCTGGGAAAACTTTATTTTCGCGCTAGTCTGAATGAAAATGCAATTTTTTTCTTTGCCACTAGGTGCCGCTTTTGGAGCGTTAAAAGCTCACAAACACTGCTTTAAATGAAATCGACCAATCAAATGAGGGGCTTGGAAAAAATGAATCGTTGAACGAATCATTTGGGAGTCCTTGAGCAAATAAGGTAAAAATAAATGCATATTATAAGAAAATAAAAGTGTTTTTTGACCTTGCATGCATGTCAACCTGTTGTTGGGGGCTCCCAAAACCAAAATATGAACCTTTCATAACCCATAATAGGGGCACTTTAAATTTGTAAATTTATTACATAAACCTACCATTCAAAAGTTTGGGGTCAGTAATTTTTTTTTTCTTTTAAGAAATTCATACTTTCATTTAGCAAGGATTCATTACATTGATCAAAAGTGACAGTAAAGACTTTTACATTGGTACAACAAATATTTTAAATAAATGTGATTGTTTTGAACTTTCTATCCTTCAAAAAATCCTGAAAAAAATGTATCATGGTTTCCACAATAATATTAAGTAGCAAAACTGTTTTTAATAATTTCTGAAGGATCATGTGACAGTGAATGCTGGAATAAAGGCTGATGAAAATTCAAATTTGCATCACAGGAATAAATTACATTTTAAAATATATTCAAATATGAAAATAGTATTTTAAATTGAAATAATATTTCCAAATATTACTGTTTTTACTGTTTTTTTGATCATGTAAATGCAGCATTGGTATTAAATGTTAAAACATTAAAAAAGTCGGTCCCACTTTATATTAGGTGGCCTTAACTACTATGTACTTACATTGAAATTAATCATTTGATACAATGCACTTATTGTGTACATACATGTTTTTACATTGTACTTATATATTTAAAAATACCTATATGTAATTACATCTGTAATTAATTTGTGTAATTACATTTATAATTACACTGTTGACCCATCCCTTACACCTTAACCCACCCTTAAACTTACCCATACCACCAAACCTGTCCCTAACCTTAAACATATCCCACCTCAATAGCAGTAAAAGTGATTTGAAATACAATATGACCATAATAAGTACATTCTACTTATTTTTTGATGTAAGTACATAGAAGTTAAGGCCACCTAATATAAAGTGTGACCAAAAAGTCTTACCGAGCCCAAACCATTGAACCAAAGTGTATGAGCTATGATTAAATTCAAGAAAATTACATTAAAAATTGGAATAAAAAAGGCCATGTATAGGTGTATTATATATATATAAAAACAATAATATAAAAATATATATATATTAGTGGTGTCAAAATTAGCGCGTTAACGCATGCGATTAATTTTTTCTGATTAACGCGTTAAAAATATTTAACGCAATTAACTCAGGGGCGGGGCTAGGGTTGGCCACCCCATTCCCAACTGCTGCCTCTGTCTCTTTGTTCTTGAAAAGGATTGCGTTTATTTAGACGCAGAACCTCTTTATGACCACATCAAACGGGAGACGTTTCAGACGCGCGCTCTAACGTCGCCTCCGCACCAGGCGCGAGTCAAACGAGCGCGGAAAAGATACTGTGCTCGTAGCTCGCGCTCTTCAAATACACGCACGAAGGTGCCGGCGCGCGCTGTAGCCTGTATTACATTTCATATCAAACAGCGAAAGAAACTACGTGCATGCAATGTTCTACTTATGCCGTCAGTTAAGGCATGAAGTTACCAAAAAGGCGATTAAAGCTGCCTTAAACCTGTGGGCATGCATGCAATATGTTATATATGCATCACATTTAAGAACATGTCTCTGAAATGGTTTTAAAAACTGTCCTGAGGCACCCCAGCACTGTCTCCCTCATCTAAAACACCCGATTCAACTCGTCCGCTCATTAGTAGAGACGTTTAAGACATGAAGTGGGTGAGAAAAGGTAAAGAGAGTTGTGAGAAAATAAGACGCATGTCAGAGCCGCGTCACATTCAGCAGCAGCAGCTTTTAAAGCTATAGCAGGCAAATAAGCTAATAACCAGCTGCTGTGATGTCTATTAATCCAAGAACCAAAGAAAAAAAGAGGAAATCAATAACTTCTATAGCTTTAAGGGGTTCATCTATATTTAATTTAGAATTTAGTGTTTGGTAAGTATTCATTTTCTGTATATTTCTGCTGAAGGGCACAAGTAGCTAAATATGTAATTTATTATAATAGGTTCATGTGATGATTGTTTTAAGTTCACTTAAATTAGAAGTTAAGTCTAATAAATGTTAAAATTTATAGATCTAAATAATACTGTAATGCTGACTGGCTACAGTCAATGGTGAAATATTCAGGGGGAAAAACTATTTTATAGAGACATCAGTAGTATTGATATCAGTGATGCTGGCCTTCAATCATAAAAAAGATGGCATTAAAAAAATATAAAAAAATATACTGTATGTTGTTTGTACATTGTACATTTGAAGATTGAATGCAAAATTATTGCAATATAAATTTATATTTAAAAACTTTAATGTTAGGTGGAATTAATCGCGATTAATTTTAGAAAAATGTGCGATTAGTTAATTTTTTTTAATCGATTGACAGCACTAATACATATATATTGTAACTCACACTTGAATAAAAAGAGGGTACAGTTTGGAGGAGTCAAAATTTGGTGGGAACATCATCTGATACCAGAGGTCTGGAGAAAGATAAACAACATGAACAGCATCAGACAAATATGATACTGGATCCTGTTTGCCAAGAATGCTTAAAAATGTTGCACGTACTGTATCCTGCGATCTTCATTGTGGCACGTTTGATGGTTGGCATCAGAAGCTCAGTAGTTAGAATTTTTTCCAGTTTCTTATTGTCCTCAAAGACCTGAATCTCTAATACAAAAAAAAAAGTTTAAAAAAAAACAGCAACAACCTCTAGGTTAGTAAATGAAAATAGAAATGTGATTTTCTGAACTATTCCTTTATTTCTTAGCTGATGTTGTTGGATTAAACTGATTCTAGCACAAACCTTTAGCAGGCCCTCGGTTGTCCATCAGTGTAAACAGCGGAAGTCCTGGTCCTGTAAAATCAGTGTTTATTAGATTGAGCACAAACTTTCCTCTAACAGTCACAGAGGTATCGTTCAAGTGTTTGTCATGAGTGAATCTCACAGGCCTGAAAGCGTGTTCACTAACCGTAGCAGTCCATACGGAAGAAAGAGGCGTTCAGGCTGAAGTAAGCTGAGTTATACTGACACCTGTCCTGGTACAGCGAACAGGTGAGGCACTCGGGGGCAGAATGTCCACTCTTGCTTATAGAAATCCTAAAAACAAGAGAAATTAAATCATTTACTGATTAAATATTCCACAGTGTCAGATAGGGATGGGAATCATTATAAAATTTGGAAAATTTCTAATTATTATTTCCTAGAATTTAAAATTCATAATTTCACATTTGATATTTTTTTTTCCCCACAGAATGAGAAATTAGAAGAACCTTTACAGTATGGACTATTTTTATAATGTGCTTTATTTATTTTTGTCCTTTTGAAGTTTGACAGTCATGCACTGTCATTTACATTTAATCATTAAGCAGACGCTTTTATCCAAAGCGACTTACTGTGGATGAAAACTGTCATTGTATAGGCAGGTTGAATGAAAACTGCATGCATTAAACATTCTGCTTTTGTGTTCCACTGAAAAATAACAGCACTGAGGTTCGGAACAATATGAGGGTAAATAAATATTGATAATTATGAACAATCTTTCATTTTTTTTAATTAACTATGTCTCTATAGGTGTCTGTATTTCATATGTGACCCTGGACCACAAAACTTAAGTGTCTTAAGTGTCAATTTTTCAAAACTGAGATTTATACATCATCTGAAAGCAGAATAAATAAGCTTTCCATTGATGTATGGTTTGTTAGGATAGGACAATATTTGGCTGAGATACACCAATTTGAAAATCTGGAATCTAAGGGTACAAAAAAATCTAAATATTGAGAAAATCGCCTTTAAAGCTGCCCAAATGAAGTTCTTAGCAATGCACATTACTAATCAAAAATGAAGTTTTGATACATTTACGCTAAGAAATTTACAAAATATTTTCATGGAACATGATCTTTACTTAATATCCTAATGATTTTTGGCATAAAAGAAAAATCGATAATTTTGACCCATACAATGTATTTTTGGCTATTGCTACAAATATACCCCAGCGACTTAAGACTGGTTTTGTGCTCCAGGGTCACATATTATATTTTGGCATTTTGTCCACATCAGAGGAATACAGACACTCCAAAACCTCCGAAAATGAATTTGACAGTCATTAAAATAATCAGTTTCCTGTGTCCCCCCCCCCCAATTCAATTCCAAAAATGGAATTGTTTGAGAATAATTGGTTCTCATTTCCCAGTGTTTCCAGAGTGTTGTGATACTGTTGTTGAAGTATATCAAAAGAACTTACTATTTTAACATTTAAAATCTAAAAATGTTAAATATCCAAAATATTAAAATACAATCATTATACAAGCTGATGCAAAAAGGTATTTTTACTTGTAAAGGTTTCTCTGTCCAGGTCTTCCCATGTGTTCATTACTCACGTAGTATCTGTGGAAAGAATAGATTTTAGATGTGGAAAGTTTGACAATAAAGCCACATGGGAAGAAAACAAGACCGTTCTACATTTTCATACGCACATGGAATCTTTGGTTACTTTTGAGATGTATATCACTTCCCATTTGCCTGAGGTGATGGGTATTGCTTTTCCCTACAAAGAAAGCAACA
This sequence comes from Tor tambroides, assembly GCA_021397915.2. Lineage (NCBI taxonomy): Eukaryota > Metazoa > Chordata > Actinopteri > Cypriniformes > Cyprinidae > Tor > Tor tambroides. Next base: position 4,788 of record JAFVLL020024280.1, on the reverse strand, counting down.
CAGTTAACAGACCAATAACTCGCTAAGCTTGTACCACGCTGTTTCTTTGTGTCTGACTTTTAATGGTTATTAGCCAAAGGATATTACATATAATAACCTGTAATAGTGTAATGATATATCTGAGGTTTGCACGCTAGATCGCAACAGTGATCGCCTACTGTTTCAGTGGTATTGGTTCTGGTTGTATTTGTCCCATTCATATTCTCCTTAGGGATTTCAAAATCTTTTACAATAGAAAGTTCAAAGTCATGCACCAAACCAACCAGCTCTGGGATGAATCACAACAATCTTCTATTTGCATATATAATCATTGCAGGTCTGTTTTAAAAGATTTTTACATCAGCATTTGAACCAATTTCTATATGGAGAAAATTAATGATTTTTTTTGGTACTTCCAGAACCATTGCTGTAAGATTTAGAGCTTCATACACTGTAGCTCAGCAGGTGTTTGAATATAACAGCACAAACAGCATTGAATAATAATACTACTACGTTACTTACGGCATCCACATAGTGGAGATGTTTATAACCGTTGTCATTGCTCATAACTTTGTAAAAACTCATGTTATTTGCAGCAAAGTAAGGAGCTGCAGGAAAGTACTGTGAGGGGAAACAGACCATGAAATGTAAGCTTTCAAAGCAGCATCTTTAGCAAAAATTAAGATAATTTGAAGATTTCATGTCATTGTTACATGCACTCACCCGTCCAACCCATCCAGTTTTGCTCTTTTGCTCAAGTTTCTGAAAAAAAAAAAGAAAAGAAAGAAAATTGTTAAATCACACAATTAAATTGATGAAACTGAAGTGAGGTCATATTAGGGCAGTGGTTTTTGAAGTTAATGAAATGTCTGCGTAAATTATGTAAACCTAGTGAGTTGATGATACATGCAAGAACGGAAGAAGTTTGTGTGTCATTTCAGCAGTTCTATATGTATAATGTGTATTACTGACATACCAGATTTGATCCTTTTTTGTGAATAATGAATCAAAAAATCCATCTGTTTCTCACATAGGGTAATAATATGGCTTCAATAGACACATATTGTATATTTTACTCATATAGACTATTTAATTACACTACTTTTTGTCCTTTTCTAGACAAAACAGTCTTGACAGTTACATTTGCCTTTGGTGTTCCTTTTGCAGGGTTTGTACAAGGTGCTTAAAGTGCTTGAATTACTTGAATTTGGCTTTTTGAAACTTAAGCACTGAAAAACCCTTGGAAACAGACATGTTGAAGAAGAGGTACTTGAAAAGTGCTTGAATTATTGAAACAATATATACTGAATGAAACCGGGCTTTACAATAAGTACGGCCCAGGGCCAAAAGAAAGATGCTCAGAATTGGGAATTGTCACCGTCAGATTGGGCCACTACAGCAGCGTCACCAAAGTTTATCATTTGCATGTGTTTTTAAGGCTTGTTTGCTTAAACATTCAAGAAATTTTAAACCATTTAAAAACAATAAGACACAAAAGAGAACAGAATTTGGTACTCATGCTCTTTTTTTCTATGCGCACATGCACACAGAGAGCTGACAATGACGAATACTGAATTTAGTTTACTTTGGTGACTTCTTGTGTTTGCAAAGGATAAATACGCACAAATTGATCTCAAAATACCTGCTTTTGTGAGTATTCTCATAAACACAGTAGGTTATGTAGAAAAAATCCTTGATAAAATTACAAAATAATTTTAACATTTCCCCCTCCTCCAAAACAAGAGAATGCATAATTAGATTCAATCATTTTAGAAAGCCCCTGAAAGTTAACTTAAACAGATCTGTTAAATCTGCCATAACCCACACCACTTAGACAAGGCTTCTACACAAACTGTAAAACAAAACCCTGTTCATTTGGGAGAAGATGAAATGTTGAAATCTTGGGCTTTGTTAATGTTCTTATATTTTAAGTTGCCACAGTCATTGCATAACTGTACTTTATTTGTATAATTTTTGTTTTATTAGTATATTTAAATATTTAAATGAGACCTGTGATTATAGTCCTTGAAAAAAAATTGTGCTTACAGTCCTTGAAAGTCCTGTAATTTGATTATACAGTATCTTTTGAGTGGAAAAATCAAAGGTTTGAATTCGGTGTATAGGCTATTTATTTAATATTTCTTTTTGGATTTAAGAGTCATTTTCTATCATTAAAGATTTGTGTATTAAGAGTATATTTTTTGGCTTTTATTATTATTTGATTAAATTATTATTATTATTATTATTATTATTATTTTTTTACTTTTATTAAAATTTAATGTATGGAGTTTTTTCGATATTTAACAGAGACAGTGGCAAATCTGAAAGAAAATACATTTATAGTAATTATTTAAAAAAAATGTATTAAATTACTTTTATTAAGATACTTTAAGTTCTTTATCTTAATGGCATAGTTCACCCAAAAATGAAAAAGAAAAATTCCACATCATTTACTCATTTTCATGTTGTAACCAAACAGTTGCTAGTAGCCACTGACTTCCATAGTATGGACAAAAATTGGCTACTGTCAGCTGTCTGGTTACCAACATCCTTCAGAATGTCTTCTTTTCTGTTCAGCAGAAGAAAGAAACTTGAGGGTGAGTAAATGATGATAAAATTTAAATTTTTGGGTGAACTATCCCCTTTAAGATAAATACTATATATAAAGAACCCTATGTGCCAAGGTCTGCAACATTAGAAAGAAACATCGAACAAGATGACTGTATTCTGATTTGTTGATTGGCCAGACCGAAGTAACAAAGGAACCAGGTCAGTTTCATTGTTGATTCTCACCAAGGTTTCTTTCCAGTTGGTGCCATCATAATCATAGATCTGCAGAAGGACGCTGTCCTGTCGGCGTGGAAGCCATTGAACAGCCAGTCGTTCGTCTGTGACCCAGGTAACTGTTCTCAGATAGTGATCGCTGGGAAAAGAGCAATAAAAATAACATTACTCTGAACTCTAATGCTGTGAAAGCTTATGTTTCAGATGTGAGGCTTTGTGTGAACATGTGAAGTAGAAACATAAGAGGGACACACCCTGCTCCTACAGATTTTGGTACCACCACTTCTGATTGTCTGGATGGATTTTCCACGTCAATCACAAACAGCCTTGCTCTGGGAATAACACAGCCTGCCTTTGCAAGCAGAACAACAGATTAGTAGTCACAAAATATTGTGAATGAAATTGTAAAATGAGAATAGCAGAGATCAAGCTGTCATCATACAGTATTTAAAACTATTTAGTTCAATTAGAAAACCAAAGACAGTTGGACCAACAATGTTTCACCTTGCAAAATTGTGGATTTTAAACAAAGTAATAATACTGAAATATGAAAATATGCTTTTGTATGTTATAAACTCAAAATAAACTAGATTAAATTGTGAAAATACTGGGATATTTGCTTACTTTTGGGTAACGGATAAATACTGTGGTGGGATACTGGTCACTTCCGTACAATGAGTATTCGATGTTGTGAACTCCAGTGTCATTGATTTGTAGATAAGCCAGATATTTCCCCTGCGGAGACCACCAGATGGCTTCGTTGGATGCAAAAACTTCCTCTGTCGAGCAAGAAAAGCAGCAGATGGCACATTAGCAGGTATGAATGAATGTCTGTGAATGCATTATATGACGTTACCTTCATAAACCCAGTCTGGAACCCCATTGAGAATTTCGTTGACTTTTCCGTTATGAGTGACTTGTATGGCCTCAGCAGTGGCGTTCGTTTTGAGGTAAACATTATAATCCCAGACGTAAGCCTGCGGACGATGCATGGTCATTAACATAAAATAATAAGGCTCAACTGCTATATTGTTTGATTGCAATCATTAAACAGCATTTCTTTCAGAATATATTGGATTGCATGACATCAGGGGCCACACTAAGGTCCTCTATGTTACAGGTTACTCACTGAAGTGCAACAAAGAGGATCTAAGTAAAAATACCATTCATTTGATGAACAGATTTTTAAACGTAATCTACCATAAGCTCTGAGGTTAAGTGATGAAACCAGAATTTTGCTTACACCAAAAGCTTCACAAACCAAAGCTAGGCAAGGAAAGGCAAGACAAATTTATTTATATAGCATAGCTAAAACCATATATATTTTTTCTTTTTCTTACCATCAACTTCTAAAGCCATTTAGAAATTATTTTTAATACATTTTTCCCTCTCTCTCTCTCTCTCTCTCTGTCTTTTTTCTTTTTACAATCAACCTGGGTCTGCATATGAAAATAAGTCTGTATGGTTAAATCTTGCACATTTACATGATGGACACAAGTAATCATGTCACTTAATGTGCAAAAATCATAACCGATGCATAAGATAAATAAAATTAAAACAAATAAATAAAAGTAATAATAAAATGTAAAAAAGAGATTTAAAATGTATTAAAAAACAAAAGTACAGGTGCATCTCAATAAATTAGAATGTCATGGAAAAGTTCATTTATTTCAGTAATTCAACTCAAATTGTGAAACTTGTGTATTAAATAAATTCAATGCACACAGACTGAAGTAGTTTAAGTCTTTGGTTCTTTTAATTGTGATGATTTAGGCTCACATTTAACAAAAACTCACCAATTCACTATCAACAAATTAGAATACTTCATAAGACCAATAAAAAAACATTTTTAGTGAATTGTTGGACTTCTGGAAAGTATGTTCATTTACTGTATATGTACTCAATACTTGGAAGGGGCACCTTTTGCTTTAATTACTGCTTCAATTCAGCGTGGCATCAGTTTGTGGCACTGCTGAGGTGGTATGGAAGCCCAGGTTTCTTTGATAGCGGCCTTCAGCTCATCTG
>JAFVLL020024278.1:43516-173704 GCA_021397915.2 Tor tambroides | reverse complement strand
CATTTTAAAAGATTTTAATGTTGTGGGCTTGTGGCTTATTTAAGGGATAGACACATTTTTGCACTTATTTTGCAAGTAAAACAGCCTATAATAATATAACAGGTATAATAGATATGATAGCCTAATACTGATATTGATTATACATGCTATACTCATTTAAAATTCTCAATGTCATTTCTTTAGGACAGCAGATTCATCGTTGGATATGATAGGTTAACTGTCCATTGACAAAAGTCCAGTGAAGGGCAAGTATTCCTCTGAGGAATTGATACTTGAGAGGTTTTAAATAGGAGGGATGTGCTTCCTCCCTTCAGTTCATGCCGAGCTCTCACTGCACCAACTTCAGGCATGGAAAAATTCATCACTCCTCCGTGAGGACATCAGATTTTCCATCCATTCTGAAGGTAGGATACATTTGGATTTCATTCATATAAAAGATATTGAAAAGGTAGAGTTTTTGTCTATTGTCTCACTTTTTGTCTATGATATGCATTTATATACAAAGTATAGAAGTATATCCTTAGCACGGATGATCTGTATATAACGTAAAACGTTTAATACAATTTTACAAACTTTAGTTTTACAAAATTTGCATTTTTAAATTATTAAATGTAATGTTTACTTAAATTTGAAAAACCACTTTAAATGTTAGTTATTATATTAATTTATTTAAAAATTGCACAAACATATATACTGCACTCACACAAAATATACATTACACAAATAGAAATAATTTTATATAATGTATATCATGTTTTGTTAATTCATGTATAAATAGAAAAATCAAAGTGTCCCAAAACATTTGATAATGCATATATTTAGCTAGTTCTATTTTTTTTATTTTAATTTATAAATGTAAAAAAAAAATTTTAATTAAATTTGAAACAAAAATTACTAAATGTAAATTTAATTAAGTAGATTAAAATAACTAAATTAAGTTAATTATTATTTTAATTAAATAATATTTGCATGTGTGTGTGTTGTTTCCTGTAACACTTTCTCATGTTTTCATATAAAATAACGTGTTCCTTTAATTTAAAACATACTGTATGAACAGAGTCATGTTCATTTCCTGAAAAATCACCATAAAAATGTTATTTGGTACTGTAGTCAGTTATGAATAGTGTGTGCATAAATATATGCTGTATTCATTCATTTTGTTATATTGTATGCCTTGTACCAGTATCATTAATGCTACAGTATTCTTCATATTTTTCTTTGCCAATCTTGATTTATTTTTAAATTCTGTGCAGCACTTTTCCAAAAGGGGCCTGCAGCAATGTCAGAGAGGAAGCCCAAAAACTCGGATACACGTCCCAAGAACCTGCGGAGCTGGAGCGCTGATAGTTACATCCGTAGTATTAAAAAACGCTCCCGTGGGTCACGCCATGAGACAGCGTCCAGAGGGGAAGAGGCGGAAGGAACAGACGACCAGACTGTACGCTCTGCTTCTTGTCCCCGGAGACGTCGAGAGCGAAAGTGCAGCTGCACGATCCCTGGAGAAACGGATCCGGACTCTTCTTGCAGGAAAGCCCTGTCCCGCCGGTCTCTGAGGCAGAAGTTTCAAGACGCCGTCGGCCAGTGTCTCCCTCTTCGCAATCACCACCACCATCACCACCAGTCCGGTTCCTCACGTCCATTCTCCATCCTTCTTTGGTCCAAACGGAAGATTCATGTGTCCGAGCTCATGGAGGACAAGTGCCCATTCTCTCCAAAATCCGAATTGGCTCAGTGTTGGCATCTGATCAAGAATCATGGCACTCACACCAAACCTTCTTTAAGCATTGAAACTGAACCCAAAGGTCCCTTGTTATCCTCTTCTCCTCCAAAGCTCATTTCATGGGAAGAGATCAGCTCTACTGGGGCTTCTAGTCTGGATGACTGGGATCCATCTTTTGCACATGGAGACGCTCAGTGCTGCGCCCACACTGACTACATCCTGGTTCCTGATCTGCTTCAGATCAACAACAGCCCTTGTTATTGGGGTGTCCTGGATCGTTTTGAAGCTGAGCAGCTTTTGGAAGGGCAACCAGAGGGGACCTTTCTGCTCCGAGACTCTGCCCAGGATGAATACCTCTTCTCGGTTAGCTTCAGACGCTATAGCCGCTCCCTCCATGCTCGAATAGAGCAAAACGGGAAGCGCTTTAGCTTTGATGGCCGTGACCCTTGTATGTACAGAGATTCCAGTGTCACGGGCCTGTTGAAGCACTACAGTGACCCGGCCACATGCCTATTTTTTGAGCCTCTTCTCTCTCACCCACTACCTAGGAACTTTCCTTTCTCTCTCCAGCACATGTGCAGAGCAGTCATCTGTAGCCGTACAACATATCAGGGCATTGACGCCTTGCCTTTACCCTACAGTTTGAGACACTTCCTCAGGCAATATCACTATAGATGCAATGGAGCGTGTGCTGTTTGAAAACTGTGACAGAAATGAGACAAAACAACATGTTGCTTGATTTGACAGACTGAAAGGCACAATAAACGTATTCAACACTATGATGGAGGTAGTTATCATGCAGCACAAAAACAATTTACCTTTCTAATGCAATTTTGTGGAAACCAAAGATATGCAGGACATCAGTTGACATTTCTATATTTTTAAGTGTTTTTTTGACAGATTTTCTACTTGATTTGTCTTTTTCTTGTTTTGTATTTCTCATCTGTTAATATACTTTATTTACTTTTGTATGCATTATAAATTTCTGTGCCCTAGATCTTCATGATCTTCAACAGTAATTGAATTGAATTGAACTGAATTGAATTGACTGAATTGAATGGAACGGAATTAATGGGCCCTTTTCACATTTCCGGCGTTCTCAGAAGCGGAAGTCGTCAAAATCGATTAAACTTCAAGAGTGGTGAACAGGAGACGACAGCAAAACATGTTGTATTCCCATTTACTTTAAAAGCAAAAGAAATTTTTTTTTTTTTGATTTTCCAGAAGAATGAAAACATATAGAGAGACTGTTTAAAGCAGTCAGAAGAGAGAATTATGTCAAATTTGCCGCCACTTCCTTTGCTGATTTTTGGAACACTCTCACAGCAGTGTTTGTTTTTTGTAATTTACCGCCAAGTAAATAGGCTACAACACAAATATATATATATATATATATATATATATATATATATATACACACACACACACACACACACATTTATTATTTATTATGCTATACTGTGCGTCATAGCCTATTCACTTTTATTTTATTTTATTTTATTTATTTATTTTTAAATATGATCAACTACTACTAGATTTGCCACGTTAATACATGTGCAAACGCGACATGAAAGTTTCATCTAATGGGTTTTTTCCTATTGTAGTACTGACTAGATACCACTAGATGGCAAACTTGTAAAACTGAGTTGACACTTTCTAACTACTAGATGATCTGCCGTGTATTTTAGAACTGAACAGTGCCTAAACCGTTTCTGTTTGAGTTGAAAAACATTGTCAGTATATTATTATTTAGTCAGTTACACATTTTCAATAAAAAACAAGCAATAGAGTCAACAAGTTAAACTGAGACTGATTTGTTTCACTGTGCTATGGTTTATACCAAACCTCCTCTCAGGTTATGTTTTATCACAAGCGTCTACTGTGTGACAATCTGGGGTTCATTGAAGTACACTGACAAAACAATAAATTGAATGGCATATATTGAAAAGATTAAAAGTGAGATGTTCTCACTTTTAACAAAATGTGGAATGATCCTCTCTTACAACTTTGATTTAGTTAAAGATATTATGATGATTTAGCTAAAGGTCATTGTCTTTAGTACATTTACTACATGTGCTCACCTTGGAAAACTGATTCTCAGTTGACTGAGAAAGGACCGTATTAATCTGCCAAACCCTCTCATGTTAAATATTAATGTTACTGAGATGATCAAATCTGCTTTATGAATTTAAAGTGGACCATCTTTATCTTGAGCTCATACATTTATAGCTTATTCCTTTGTGAAATATTGTAAGAATTTAGACAAATGTTGCATTCATAATTAGAAAAATACAGAGAAATTTTATACTATTGATTTCTGTTGTTGTTTTATCCCCCCCCCAATTCTCTCAGATATCTTTCTGCATTTTTAGATTTTCATTAAGGCATAATTTTTTTTTTTCTTGTTAAACTGTTTTGCTTGTGGGGGCCATTGGCTGTCACAATTTAGGTGATTTCAGATTTTACTATCCTTTTGGGGACGTTTGGTCTCTGCAATGTAATCAAATCTGGACACACATTTACAAACATAAGGACAGAATCTAAATGATACAGAATGACATGCCCCGATGTGGCCATTAATCCTATCATCATAATATTTGGTATTGCATTTCAGTCTACAAGCAGATGCAAGAGCTGCTTCCTGGATTACATATCATCAGATTGTTCAGAAAACAGACAATGAGGATAATTTGTCTATTCTCTTGCAGAGGACTAAACGTACAACCCCAGGCTGTATCACATTATTGATGCGTATGTCTCATTTCAGACAGTTTTGCTGCAGGCAGTTCCATTTGTTTGTTGTTTGTTAAGAACGACAACATTATTTTTACATGCACCTCGAGCATTTTAAAATAATGGTAACCATTAAAAATGACTGACTGATTCATTTATAACAATAAATAATTATTTTTAGTTTATTTTTAATGTAGAATTAATGTATCTGTAACGTCAAGATACGTCAGACGTAGGGTGGGACTAATACTTGACTCAGCCAATGACGCTTGAGAAAAGTTATACGGTCCGTCCCACTTTTAAACGTCACTGTTGTCAGCGCGGGAGATGTGGGCGAGTGTGTGGCGCTGAATATTGAGAATTACCGCCAAACTAAAGCTGTAAGTACTGCTTGATAAATACATGTATGCAGCATATATCGATGCGTTGTTATTCGATTATATTTGATTACTGTCACACATCCAGTCATTTGAAGACATGTGTTTTTATTCCGCGGTTGTTGATGATTTTGCTTGTAAAGTAACTTAGCTGACGTAGCGGCACATATGCACCTCTTTGTGCTTAAAAAAATCAAGTTATTTGTCTAAACTTGGGATAAAATTAGCTTACCTTTAGTGAAGACTCTCTATGTTTGCATCACAAACCAGACATAATTTCAGTTTTTTGTTGAGAACAGTGTTTGTACACCTGATCATAGAGACTCTTTTCCTATATACATAATTTTGAGAAGTTATCTCTCTGTGTTTGTGTAATATTATACAAGTAAATTAAGGTTTTGTAATTATACATATTGTATATTACTACTTATGGTATAACTGTGATAATTTTAACTACAGTCGAACCAAAATTTATTCAGACACCTTCAACATTTCTCACATTATCACCGTTTTTTCGCTAGAATTTAGAAAATGGTAATAAAATATGACAAGAATTCATAGTTAAACTGTGTCTGAATTCATTTTGATAATGTCAGCGAGCTTTGACAGAAAGGTATGTAATGTATTACAACCAACCAAAAATTATTAAGCTGTTAAATATAAGTACACAATTAGATAATACCAACCAATTACCAAGCAATGCTTGATTTTGTTCAGTCTGTGGTGTAAAAAGTTCGCATTAACAGTTATTGGAAAAAAACACTTAAGCAAAACATGGTCGGGTCAAAGTGTATGAATAAATTTTGATCACACATTTTTATCAATTTTACTGGTATTGAAGAATTTTTGGGTATAGTATGTCACAGTTTACTTTATTTTGCAATCCTCACTTACATAAATGAGCTAAAGTGTCCTGCACCCACTAGTTAAAAAAAAATTATATCTGGTGTCTGAATAATTTTTGGTTTGACTGTATATGTTATAGGTAACATTAATTATTTGAAAAAGTTATTATAATTATTATTTGAAATAATTATTTTAACTTGATACAGAGTATAGCAGGAGAAATCCAGTTTAATCAAATTGGAAGGTGCATATTCCTGTATATTAAATAGTTAATTCCAAATATAAAACTTTATGTAACATATTTATGTTTATAATTCTATAAATATTTCTTTTTTTATGTTTTGCTCATTTTACCAACAGTTTTCTGTCGTGTTTCTGATTGTCCTCCTGAGAGCATCATGCCGTGTGAAAGGAAGCCCATGCGTTACGGTCACTCAGAAGGCCACACAGATGTCTGCTTTGATGATGAGGGAAAGTAAGTTACATCTTTTGAGATCACTCGCGTACCTTTGATTTCAGACTTAACAACTGGAAAAATAATAAGATACCTGTAGTTGATGTATTGTTTCAAACACCTTATGATGTGTCCTAGTTGTATTGTGACCTGTGGGAGTGATGGTGATGTCCGCATATGGGAAAGTCTAGATGACGACGATCCCAAGTCCATAAATGTCGGGGAGAAGGTCTATTCTGGTGCATTGAAGGTAAGTTAACATTTGTTTTTGTGTGTGTTTTTTTTTTTTTCATCTATTATAATAGTATAATCACGTTAAAAATGCTACAGCGAGTTTTTCCCGTTAAACATCTGAAAATGGTCAATTAAATCAGAACCCTGTTAATTTTACTGTTATTTAAATGTCAGTGTTTATTTTTCCCTACAGAATGGAAAGTTAGTTACAGCAGTTTCCAACAACACAGTTCAGATTCACACTTTCCCAGAGGGAGATCCAGATGGCATTCTCACTCGATTCACCACCAACGCAAACCACGTCACCTTCAACAGCAGCGGGTCAAGAGTGGCTGCAGGCTCAAGGTATGACTTATCCTCCTTCATTTGTGTTGTAAAGCATGTTTAGGTTTCAGGGTGACCATATATCCTCTATTTCTCAGACATATCCTGGCTGGGATTTCTAAATAGCCTAAAATGTCCAGGGTTTGATTTTGTTTTCCTATTGTTTTTATATTTGGATGTAATGACTGAAAAGTCACAATCCAACATGCATGGTTTTATATGTATTTTTTGTAGTAGTTATTAGTTACAGTCAGTGTCATAAAAATCCAATGGATCCTTTAATGCAGGGGTGCCCAACCCTGTTCCTGGAGATCTACCTTCCTGCAGAGTTCAGTTCCAACCCTGATCAAACACAGCTGTCTGTAATTATCAAGTGCTCTTTCAGATCCTAATTAGTTGGTTAAGCTGTGTTTGATCAGGGTTGGAGCTGAACTCTGCAGGAAGGTAGATCTCCAGGAACAGGGTTGGGCACCCCTGCTTTAATATGTGTTAAATATTATTGTTTAATATTATAATTTAAAAGTATTGTTTAATACTCCCATCTCTGTGCTTTTGACCGACGTCAATGCGAAGATGAAGCCACTTCGATTGTTTTATGATTAGTTGTATTTGGCTAAATGGCTGTTTTCTGGATATATGGATTGTTTTAAGCGGATGCATCGTGGATGAAGGCAGCGAGCATGTCACAGCATTGATTGAGCAGTTTTATCCTGCTGCCGATGCTTGAATATTGATGCAGGCGGCACTGGCAGCTGAGCTCCAAACAGGTTATTTGATTTTTTTTTTCCTTCCTGTAGAGGTCGGAAATGAGTTTTCATTTATTTCCCCACTTCAGATCAGAAAGATCTGCTTCGTCAATATGAGTCTCTGCTGGGCTGAAAATGGTGGAGAATGAAGGCGCTAATTTTGGCGTTCTGTTTTCCAGTGACTTTATTGTGAAGATAGTGGAGGTTGTGGACAGCAGTCAGCAGAAGACCCTACGTGGACATGATGCTCCCGTCCTCAGTGTGGCTCTTGACCCTTCTGATGAGTTCCTTGTGAGTGTCATGGTTCCTTTTAATGGTCAGCTGTTATTTCTGAATGTGGCCGAATGAAGAAATGCACATGAATTAATTTCTTATTTATTGCACACATTACCGTTACCATTACCATTTATTGCATACATTACCATTTGCGGTCTTAATGGAACACTCCACTTTTTTTTTTTGGAATAGGCTCATGTTACAACTCCCCTAGAGATAAACAGTTGAGTTTTACCGTTTTTGAATCCATTCAGCCGATCTCCAGGTCTGGCGGTAGCGCTTTTAGCGTAGCTTAGCATAGATCATTAAATCGGATTAGACCATTAGCATCTCGCTCAAAAATGACCAAAGAGTTTCGATAATTTTCCTATTTAAAGCTTGACTCTTCTGTAGTTACATCGTGTACTAAGACCGATGGAAAATGAAAAGTTACGATTTTCTAGGCCGATATGGCTAGGAACTATACTCTCATTCCGGTGTAATAATCAAGGAAATTTGCTGCCGTACCATGGGTGCAGCAGGCGCAATATTACGCAGCGCCTGAAAGTAGTCCCCAGCTATATCATAACTAGTTACCTAGCTGGAGACTACTTTCTGTCGCTGCGTAATATCATTGTGCCTGCTGCACCCATGGTACGGCAGCAAATTTCCTTGATTATTACGCCGGAGTGAGAGTATAGTTCCTAGCCATAACAGCCTAGAAAATCGCAACTTTTCATTTTCCGTCGGTCTTAGTACACGATGTAACTACAGAAGAGTCGAGCTTTAAATAGGAAAATTATCGAAACTCTTTGGTCATTTTTGATGAGCAAATGCTAATGGTCTAATCCGATTCAATTATCTATGCTAAGCTAAGCTAAAAGTGCTATGGCCAGACCCGGAGATCGGCTGAATGGATTCAAAAACGGTGAAACTCAACTGTTTAACTCTAGGGGAGTTGTAAAATGAGCCTATTTCCAAAAAAGTGGAGTGTTCCTTTAAGATTTTTTTTTTTTTGGATGAGTATTTATCTATTAAATATTATGTGTTGGGTCATAATTAGTCATTTTTATTATGCTGATGTCACTTCCCGACAGGCTTCCTCCAGCTGTGATGGATCAGTTTCTGTGTGGTCTATTGAGTCACAGGTATGAGGCCTCGTCAGTTGTTAATAAAATGGAAAAACAGGTACAACGGGGTCCAAAAGTCTGCAAGCACTAGTGAAAACACTTCATTACATTCTTTATTTTTGATTACAAGTTATACTTTCAGCATAATTTAAATTATGTAATTAAATCAACTGAATTCAAATGTGATTTTTAGTTTCGGAATTTCAAAATTTTGAAAATTGTTTGATTTAAATTAATTCCAAGAAAGAATTTTTAAAAAGGATACTCCAAAATTTGTTTAAATTTTATCTCAGATTTTCTTTCTTCTAAAATTTTAAATAATAATAATAATAATAATAATAATAATAATAAAAGATTTAAATGGGGAAAAATTCCCACATTATCAGTGTGATCTCAGACTTTTTCAACCTCTTTGTATTTTAGATCTGATGTAAAGCTCATGAATCCTGTTTTGTGTTTAGACTCAAGTAGCTCAATGGAAAATTCTCCAGAAGTCGAGTGACGTGAGCAATGCCAAGTCTCTGTGTAGGCTTGCATGGCAGCCTCGTTCTGGAAAGGTATTGACAATTTCACATTTATATAAGGCCCCTTCAGACTTCAAAATTCAATTTATATTTTCAAGTTTTCTCTTTGGTTGCTTCCTGTATAGCTGCTTTATGAGCACATCAATCAGTCTCTGTCATCTATATAACTCACCTCACCAGTTTCTTACAACAGTCATGACATTTAAGATTAAGATTTTTTATTTGATGTATGTGCTTGTAGCTGCTTGCCGTACCGGTGGACTTGACCGTTCAACTGTATGACAGAAACACATGGACACATGTCAGCACGCTCTCTGATGACCTCATCACACAGGTCAGTAGAAAACAACAGTGGAACAGTTAAGAGCAATATAATTAGAAAAAGGTCATTTATAGATTCTGGAAACCTTTATTAGCATTACAACTGCGTATTAACCTTTTGCTTACTGTATCAGGTGAGATAATGTGCTGAGTGGTAAAAGTTGTGCATTATATTGCAGTGCATAATGTTATGAGTAATTCTTTCCGATTCTTTCTCTTCCCAGGTTGTTAATGTTGTGCTCTGGTCGCCGTGTGGGAAGTTTCTGGCTGCAGGAACAGTTGGCGGAAACCTGTTGATTTGGGATGTGGAGGCCAAACTGTGTATCGAGAGGTTATGGTCACATTTACCTTAATATTATTGAAGATTTTGGTGTTGACATTTAAATATGCAAATATTGTATTGTCCTTATTGCTCTACATCTAATATAGCTGTACACAATATTGTGTGTATTTAAGTATGTTTCTAGAGAGAAGGTCATGCTACTAGTCATTTCAGACTACACAGTATGTGCAGTGATGATGCTGATCTTGTTCCATTACAGACAGAAACACGAGAAAGGGTTCACTGTGTGTGGGATGGCGTGGCATCCCTCAGGGGGCCGGATCGCTTACACTGACACCGAGGGCTGCCTCGGGCTCCTGGAAGGCGTGTCGTCCTCATCGCCATCCTCTTCCTCTACTGTTCAAAGCACCAAGGTCAGTCGTCCCTTCAGGCTCTTGCATACTGTGCCAGAAATAGCATCACCATTGTAAAGTCATGATGGATGTATATGTATCTTTAGGTGACCTTTGTGTGCCTGTATCTGCTGCATGATTATTTTTAAAAAATACTATCATCATTCTTTGTCTGTAGATTTATTAATATTATTGTTAAATGTGAAAACACTAAATACTAGGGCTGGGTGATATGGCAATTATTATTATTATTATTATTTTTTTCAGAACGTTTGACCGATTCTCAATCTGTATGGTTTTCTAGTCACCTTGAAAATGTAACTACACCATAGCCTAATTCAAGTAACTTTTTAAAAAAAATTTTTTATTAACCCTCTAGTTAAAGAAAATTCTATTCCAAGTGCACCACACATGTTGTCAACATGATGTAAATATTAAACAAATCACTTATCTTTGCAGAAAAGATGCATGAACTACAACTACATCTTGTATGCTTTTAGGCTCACGCTTGTATGCTTTCAAAAGTCTCAACTTTTCTAATTTTGTAAGTTTTAACACAAAATTCAACCAATAAATACCGTTTTGGTGCACTTAATGTGGCGTAATTCATTGTAGCTGGAGCTCTCAGTTAGGGATGTAACGATTAACCGCGAGGCGGTTTAAAATCAATTAAAATATGTGACGTTTCAAATCGGTTGAGATGCTAAACAAATCACGATACAATTAGGGGTTGGAGTTTATATGAATGTATGTCTGAGGGGAACTTACTGTCTTTAGAAAAGTTTAGATGGTATTTTTTCTTTTCATCTTGCCTCTGTATAATGCATATTAAAGTTCATAAGTGCAGCGCTGCTTTGTTTACAGCGGAAACCAAGGAAACGCTTAAAGCGCCACCTGCTGGCAGAGAGTGAATCTGCGTCTCATTCAGCTCGTCTGCTGTTTCTGTTTCATGCAGATATTTTTTATGTATAGTTTCTAGTGCTGTCAATCGATTAAAAAAAATTAATTAATCGCACATTCTTCTAAAATTAATCGCGATTAATTCCACCTAACATTAAAGTTTTTAAATATACTTTTATATTGCAATAATTTCGCATTCAATCTTCAAATGTACAATGCACAAACAACATAAAGACAGTATATTTTTAATATTTCTTTAATGGCATCTTTTTTATGATTGAAGGCCAGCATCACTGATATCAATACTACTGATGTCTCTATAAAATAGTTTTTTCACCTTTAAAATTTAACCATTGACTGTAGCCAGTCAGCATTACAGTATAATTTAGATCTATAAATTTTAACATTTATTAGACTTAACTTATAATTTAAGTGAACTTAAAACAATCATCACATGAACCTATTATAATGAATTACATATTTAGCTATTTGTGCCCTTCAGCAGAAATATACAGAAAATGAATACTTACCAAACACTAAATTCTAAATTAAATATAGATGAACCCATTAAAGCTATAAAAGTTATTGATTTCCTCTCTTTTTTTTTTTTTTTTTTCTTCTTTGGTTCTTGGATTAATAGACATCACAGCAGCTGGTTATTAGCTTATTTGCCTGCTATATCTTTAAAAGCTGCTGCTGGTGAACGTGACGCGGATCTGACATGCAACTCTCTTTACCTTTTCTGACCCACTTCAGGTCTTAAAGTCTCTACTAATGAGCGGACGAGTTGAATCGGGTGTTTTAGATGAGGGAGACAGTGCTGGGGTGCCTCAGGACAGTTTTTAAAACCATTTCAGAGGCATGTTCTTAAATGTGACGCATATATAACATATTGCATGCATGCACGCAGCTTTAATCGCCTTTTTGGTAACTTCATGCCTTAACTGACGGCATAACTAGGACATTGCATGCACATAGTTTCTTTCGCTGTTTGATATGAAATGATACAGGCTACAGCGCGCGCCGGCACCTTTGTGCGTGTATTTGAAGAGCGCGCGCTATGAGCACAGTATCTTTTCCGCGCTCGCCTGGCGCGGAGGCGAAGTTAGAGCACGTCTGAAACGTCTCCTGTTTGATGTGGTCATAAAGACGTTCTGCATCTAAATAAACGCAATCCTTTTCAAGAAAAAAGAGACAGAGGCAGCAGTTGCGAATGGGGTGGCCAACCCTAGCCCCGCCCCTGCGTTAATTGTGTTAAGTATTTTTAACGCGTTAATCAGAAAAAATTAATCGCATACGTTAACGCGCTAATTTTGAAACCACTAATAGTTTCACAAAACTGAAGTCAGACCATTCTGTTTTTGCTTCAAATTTCGAAATTATACAATCTAATTTAGATTAAAAACTGCTCATGTTGCATGTATGCAGCATCTTTGTTTGGATCATGATTAAAATGCAGTGGTTGCCTCTAATTTTAAATGGAAAGAGCACAGACAAAGCCTAATTTTGTTTATATGAAGAGATTTCTTTTATTTGTGTTACTTTATTTTATTTGGGGTTTGTTTTAAAATTTAAATTTAGTTTTGTTATTTACATTTACATTATATTTACATTTTGTTATTTAGCAGACACTTTTATCCAAAGCGACTTACAAATGAGGACAATAGAAGGCAAGGCAAGTTTATTTATATAGCACATTTCATACACAGTGGCAGTTCAAAGTGCTTTACATAAAAGGAAGTAAAATAGTCATTAAAAAAAAAAAATATAATCACAACAATAAAAATAAGGAATTAAAACAAATAGTAATAATAATAATAATAATAATAATAGAAACAAGGAATTTAAAAACAAATATTCTCAAACTTTGTTCAAACTCTTCCGCACTAAGTGAAAAAAACCTTCCAAAAAACCTAACTATTCCACTACTTCACCCCCTACTTACTTTGACCATCAAATCTGACCTATTTGCTAAAACTCGGGGCACGCCCCTGTCTGTAATGGTAGAAATTTAGAGTTGATAGAGCGATTTACGACTGGAACCTCCCTTCTAGCATCTCACATTCTGTCAGTATTTCCTATACCTTCAAGTCCACTTTTGCCTCTATGGCTCTTAGTGCCTTAGAGAATGCATTTCCCCCCAATCCCCCCCGGACTATGCATATCTCTCAATCTATAGATGTGCACTTGTACACGTTTACACTTACAGGTGTACCTTAATTATGACACCAGTTTTCTTCTGCTGTTGTCCCTCACTCACGTCTGAGTGAGTCCATTGCTCTCCCTCTCCCGCACTCCCTCCGCTTACAGACAGTCCCTAACCACAAACCAATCAAATAGATCTCAGAGGTCCTACTTTCAACTGATTAACCAACACACTTGTCTTTCTTTGCCCATATTCTCTTTACCATCACAGCACTTACTTTAGCCTTCTGTTTAAACTTTTAAAATGATATGAAAATTGATTTAAAATTAATTTAAAACACTTAAGAATAGAAAATGATTATACATAAAATACAGTGCAGTCAGTTCGGACGTAGCACAGTGCTCATTCAATAAATGCACAGCTAAACAGATGAGTTTTGAGTCTGGATTTAAATGTGGCTAATGTTTTAGCACATCTGATCTCATCTGAAAGCAATCAAAACCAACAAAAGATCAATAATATGCAAGTGATATATTAGTATGTTATTATAGTGTTATATTTCAATTTTACAAAGAAATGTGCAGCATTTTGTCAAAGCAATATATATCGCTATATATAAAATGTGTCCTTTTTATTAATGTCTGTTCACAGCAAATATTACTAGGGCTGCACGATTTGGGGAAAACTTTAATTGTGATTTTATTATTTTCTCCCTGATGATGTTTAGGCCACTGCAGCTAAAGAAAAAAATGACTATGACGACCTGTTTGATGAGGATGATGACCAGATGCTAGATGAGGGCATGAGTGACTCGCGGTCTCCGGTGAAGAAACCCGTCATGGAGGATGATGACGATGACGATGACCTCATGCCTGCCACGGGCAGACCACGGAACAGAGGGTCCTTCCTGGATGACGATGATAATTCCCAAGGTACAAGTGTCTCCATAAAGCAAGCAGTTCAGGCAGTTACTTCAAGTCAAGGATATTATTAGTAGTGTAGTAAGAGTGATTAAAGCGCTTTAATTAATGGTCTGATGTTTTGCTCTCAAGATCCAGGCTCTGTAAAACTGGATGGAGTTCCAGAGGAGGATGGCAGCAGTGCTATTCTTCCTGTTGTAGGTCCTGCAGTGTCCCATCCCGTATATGAGGGTCCCATGCCCACACAACCCCAAAGGGCTTTCCAGCCAGGATCCACCCCAATGCACCTCATGCATCGCTTTATGGTGAGAAAATACCCATAGCTGTTGTTGATTCAGTAAACCGTAGGAGTAAATATTTGGAAATCTGAATGTTTTTTGTTTAATTATGAGAAGGTCTTGTAAAGTTCCTTATGTTCTTTCTCAGATGTGGAACTCTGTGGGTATCGTCCGTGGCTATAACGATGATCAGGACAACGCCATTGATGTGGAGTTTCACGATACTGCCATCCATCATGCCATGCACCTCACAAACACCCTGGGCCACACCATGGCTGATCTATCCCAGGAGGCCGTGCTGCTTGCCTGTGAGGGAACTGATGAGCTTGCCAGGTACAAGATCTTAGTTTTAATAACTGACTTCATTTCTTTAGTTTGGACATTTTTAGTGAATTTTGTATTCAACAGGGCTGCTTTTCACATCATTACTGCCAGCAGCAGCTGATGTGAACCTTGCTCTGTAGTTTCCTGTTTGTCCTCAACTGTTTGCTCTTGTTTACAAAGCAAATTTGCACTTTGCCTCCATTTTTATTTGCAGAGCTGCTAATCCAGTATTAAATGATCTGTCTGTGAATTAAATGAATAAATTGCAGTAGGTGTCATAGAAGTGGTATTTCAGATCATGAGGATTTTTGGACACTTTGTAAATTCAAATATTAAGAAAGTATGGTACTTTTTTTGTTTTGTTTGTGGGAACTAGTTTTCTGTGGTAACAACGATAGCAGTGTTGTTACATAATCATACCCTGAAACTTGTTGATTTGTTTTCGTGTAATTTTCCAGTGAACCAATTCCTTAAACATAATCAAAGATATTTACATTTAGAAAGAATATGAAAACTGACATATCAGAGATAAAAATTAGAGAGCTCTTTAATCGACAATCAGAAAAGGTTCACTTATCTACATCTTTACTTTCCCTTTGTAAATGTCTCACTTTCACTATTTTTCTCTCTCTCTCTCTCTCTCAACAGTAAGATCCAGTGTTTGCATTTCTCATGCTGGGACACTCATAAGGACTGGATAGTGGATCTTCCTAAAGGAGAGGATGTTTGTGCATTGTGTTTGGGTCAGGGCTGGGCGGCAGTGGCCACCAGTGCTCTGATGGTCAGGCTATTCTCTATTGGTGGAGTGCAGAAGGAGATCTTCAGCCTGCCTGGAGCTGTTGTCTGCATGGTAGGACACGGAGAGCAGCTCCTCATCGTGTATCACAGAGGTACTGATGCGTGCCACTCTACTTTCGGTACAAGCACTGGTTTCAACGCAGTGTGCCCTTGTTCTGAACAACCAGAAGCCTGTGCTAGTGCTTATAATTTGTTTGCAATTTAGACATAAACAACTTTTTATTTTGGAGCTGGTTCCTTTTAAGAATTAATAAAAATCAATTGTAAAGGAGAAAACTGATCGCAGTTTAACTTATTCAGAAACATAGTAATAGCAATAATAATGCCACATCTGCAAACACTTTTGACCAATGACTCACGGAATTAATAACACTTTTTTAACTAGTGAAATGAGCAATCAAAATCAAAAGATTCTTCTCAATGCTTGTGCTTTGTGTTTACAAATTGGTTGAGCTTGTTTGTATGTCATCAGGTACTGGGTTTGATGGAGATCAGGCCCTTGGTGTACAGCTGCTCCATCTCGGGAGCAAGAGAAGGCAGGTTATACACGGAGAACCATTGCCTCTCTCACGAAAGTCCTACCTGGCATGGATGGGCTTCACTGCAGAGGGTGAGTCACCGTATTCTCTTCATGTTGTTTGATATTTAAGGAAATGGAAAAATGAACACAACAGCCTGCAGAATTTTTTTGTAGTATTATTAACTTCAGTTTCCTGATAGTTATACCATGCTATGCACACTACTGTTAAAAAGTTTGTTTTTTTTAACAGGGTTCCCACGGGTCATGGAATTTCTGGAATATCATGGAATTTTAAAAGATCTATTCCAGACATTGAAAGTCAGGGAATTTTATATATTTTTGTCCAAGTCATGGAATATCAGGGATTTTTGTTTGTCAACTCCATTCAGTACTCGCGCGCTGTGTTCTGTGTAAATAGCTTGCACAGACAGTCGCGACTTTGACACGCGCGAGCCCTGAATTGAGTTTCTCTCCGCGTCTTTCTTGCGCCTGAATGGGCAAATACATACAAAAGTATAAAAATACCCGTTTTGGCAAGTAACTTTGTAGCTTTAACAATGATTAATCTATATTTAACTTTTACAGTGGAGTACATGCATGCACCCGTTCATTTTTTTCATTTTTTGTTTTATTTTCGAGTATCTTCTGCTTCGTGCTTGCACACAAACTGCTCTGCAATCATTTTTCCAAATGCCATTTGTGTGGAAATATTACGTTATTATTATAATTGGTCTGTAAACGGCCATTAACAGAGGCCAGAGACGCTGAAGACAGACACAAAGAGGAAAAAATACCGTAGCAGGAAGAACAAGATCACTGTTCGTGATGCACGAAATATAGGAATCCTAAATATTGAACTTTATATGAATGTGTTTCTTAGGGGAACTGGCTATTTTCAAAAAAGTTTACATGGCGTTTTCTTTTCATCTTGACTCTGTATAATACATTTAAATGATCATTTAAATTAGCAGCGCTGCTGTGTTTACGTGGTATTCAAGGAAACGCTGTCTTACTGTTAAATACGCACCACCTGCTGTCAGAGAGGGAAATTGCGTCTCATTCAGCTGTCTGCTGTTTCTGTTTCACAAAGCTAAGGTCACACCATTCTGTTTTTACTTCAGATTTTGAAATTATGCAGTCTAATATAAATCAAACATTGCACTTTTTTTTTTTTTTGGATTGATTCATGATTAAAATGCAGTGGTTGCCTTGCCACTAATTTCAAATGGCAATGAAAAATCAAGGTGCAACATGCAAATGTTATTTTATAAATAATTATTCAATTTCTGTTCCTGAACACCTACAAACATAAAAACTAGCAAAAAAAAAAAAAAAAAAAAAAAGCAAAATTTCATTTCTATCTTTGTGCTATATATTTAATTTTGCTATTACTTGCAATTTGTTCATTTGATCTTATTTACTGGCTGTCACTTATCTTTAATAATGTTTGAACTTTATATTTGTTAGGCTAGTGGTTTTTGCTGTGGTATTAAAATTGAAATTGAGAATTGTAAAATTTTATTGGTATCTAAAATATTGGTGTCATATAAGTTTATTTATTAGAATAAAAGGTAACATAGATCAAACAAAATTGATAAAATCAACTGTTTTATTTATTTTTATTTATTTATTTATTTATTTATTGTGGCAAGGCTAGTGAAAATATTAACAGGGCAAGTAATAATTTGAACCACTGAAAAAATCCTTAGTGTTGAGCCCTGGGCTATTTTTTCAGCGCCATTTTATTCCCTTCCCGCTAGTCAACTAGCAATCACTTAAGTCAAATGCAGTCACCAGGCTGTACCGGTTAACTAAGGCAAATATGCCAGAAAATGTAAAATTTTAGGAGCTTTGGCTACAAAATGACCACTTCAAAGACTGAGTTTAAAAAAAAAAAAAAAGTATAAAAATATCAAAGTGCATTTAACGGGTAAAAGCAAAAAAAAGTGCTCAGCACAACAGCGGCCTGTTTTTCCGTTCATTATAGGTCATGGAAATTCAGCTTTTTAGTCAGTGAAAGTCAGGGAAAAGTCAGGGAATTTGACATATGGCTTAGAGTGGGAACCCTGTTTTAAAGCAGAGATGCATAAATTTATCAAAAGTTCCAGAAAAGCTGTTTATAATGTTACAAAAGATATATTTTTCAAATAAATGCTGTTTCAGAGAATCCTAAAAACATGTATTACAATTTCCACAAAAATGTTAAGCAGCACAGCTGTTTTCAGCATTGATAATAATATAAGAGATGTTTCTTGAGCTGCTTGTTTGTTGTTTCTTCCTTCTTTTTTCTTTTTTTAAACATGAATTAAATTTTACTGACCTCAAACTTTTGAACTGTTATTTATGCTTACATATGGCCTCAAAGCTAAGTAAATGACGGCTGAAGGTTTATAATAATTTTTATTTTTTTTCAGGAACCCCATGCTGTATTGACTCGGAGGGTGTTGTACGTATGCTGAACCGGACCCTGGGGAACACATGGACTCCTGTCTGTAACACCAGAGACAGCTGCAAGAGCAAATCAGACCATTACTGGATTGTTGGTGTTCATGAGAATCCACAGCAGCTCAGGTGCGTCTTTCTCCTTGACTTCATTTTCCTTGATTCACAAATGTCAAATCAATCCAAATTGAAATTTCCAAGCAGCCAATGAAACTGGGGATCCTCATCTTCTCTCTCAGGTGTATCCCATGTAAAGGCTCACGTTTTCCACCCACCCTACCTCGCCCTGCTGTGGCCGTCCTGCCCTTTAACCTGCCTTATTGCCAGACCACTACAGAGAAAGGCCAAATGGAGGTATGAGAGAAAATCCTGGAGTCTTATCCATTTCGAGAAATTCATTTCAAATATAGTATCTTGTCGGGATGTGCACTGTAGTAATTCATGCCTATTTGAGTACTTATTTTTATATATACTACTTTATATACTTCAAGTACTCAAATATTACCTATTTGACAACTTCATCAAACATTTCTTTCTTTCTTTATTTACTGTTATTAATATTTATGTTATTGGTGTACATAGACATGATTAGAATTATGTACTTTTTACTTTCACTTGTAAAAACATTCTCTTTATTCCCTTGTGCTATTTTTATTTTTATTTTATTTTAAACCATGTAGTATTATTGTTGCTGACCTACACTGAAAGTCAGTTGTGTCCATCTCTATCTTGGCAGTCCATTGCTTTTCTGATTTGCTTTATCAAATGAGTTTTTTTGTAACTGTGTAGCTGAATAAGACATTAACGCTCTGATTATGTTTTGTAGGAACAGTACTGGCGGTCCATGCTCTTTCATAACCACTATGGCTTTCTGTCATCCAGTGGTTATGAAATTGACAGCGAGGGTCAGTCTCAGGCTGAGAAAGAGCAGCAGGAACTGCTAATGAAGATGTTCGCTGTAAGTCATTCACGTGACCAGAACAGGAAGTTAAAGCCTGGTTAAATTCAATTGCATATGCCTGGATTGAATTTCACTGTTTGATTTCTGTAAAACGATTCTGGAATGTCATAAATCAAAACTCTGCTTTGATGCATGTGCATCATTTTCTGGCATAGCTGGCACATTTGATCAGATGATTATTTTTTTATTTGAACTGTCATCTCATAATTTTCTATGCTGTTTTCTGTTTGTGTGGCGGCAGCTGTCTTGTAAACTGGAGCGAGAGTTCCGGTGCGTGGAGCTGGCTGAGATGATGACTCACAGCGTTGTGACTCTCGCCATCCGTTATGCGTCTCGTTCCAGACGCATGGCACTGGCACAGAGACTCAGTGAACTCGCCCTGGAAAAGGCCAATCAGTTTCAAGAGGAGGAGCTGGAAGAAGAAGAGCCAGCCTATCAGAGGTTAGCATGGAATTCTGGGTAATATTAATATGTATTATTTTGATTAAAGTTCTTTCAGTGCCACTGCAGCTTCTTAAAAGCTATTATTTCTTTCAACTATAGCTTCAGGCCTAGAAAAATCATAAAAACTCTTGAAGTTGTGTTTTAAATGTTATACATTTCAAGAGTGAATAGTTTTTTTTTTTGTGGCCATGCTTTGCTTTAAAATACATACACTGCATTGTGAATGCAGTGTCTTTGAAATGATTTTAAAAGTCCTTTTCAGTAATCATAATGAAAAATGGTTCTGAATCAAATAAAGTAGTTGAAAATGATGTCGACGTAGAGTATCATCTTTCGTTTCTGTATGTTTATAGAGGATTCCGTCAGACGAGCAGCAGGCAAGCACAAGTAGAGAATGGCTGTGAGGAGGAAGATTATCCACAAGAGGAGCAAATGGATGCAGAAGAATCAACAGAGACCAGGAAGCCAAGTAAATTTGCTAGTTTTTCGTCCATACTTGTATCTGAAAAGTACAATATGTTTAAGTATATAAACCAAATGCTCTTTGCATATCAGTTCTATATTGTTTGATCTTTAAAATAAAGGTTTTCTTTATTGACACTCCTATCTGTGCACGCTTTCAGCACAAGTCTCAATTTCTGCAGTAGACATAGCTATAAGATTAACAAATGCACTGTTTTAATTGAATTTGATTTTTACATTTTTGATTTGGTTTTTGATATGAACATATTTTGACTATCCAGGTTTGAATCCATTCAAAAAAGGAGGAAAATCACCTGAAAGGCCTTCCCTTAAACCAAGTGAGTAGAATATAAAAATAGAATATAAAGAGAATTTTTCAAATGACTTTTTGAGTGGCACAAATGAGCCGCCATTATATATGAGTGTCTGCTGACAATTAAAATTGTGCTTGTGTGTCACAGTGAGCAGAGAAGGACGTGTGAACCCTTTTAAGGTTAGAATTGCACAATTTTTAATTATATTAAGCTCCTTGTAAGTTTTGTTATTCAAAAATATTGGTAAGCATTTTTACATTCATAGTGTATAAAAAAAATATATATTTAAATGTGCAGGTGTCCGGTGCAGGAAAGTCAAGTTCACCAGCTGGTCAGCCCAGAACAACTAATGTTTTGGACAGCATGACAATGTCCAGCAGAAAACCCACACCTCTCGGCAGTACATCAAAACAGGGCAAAGCCCCAGTCCTGAAGCCCCTGGCACCCAAACCCAAGTCCAAGGTACAGTGTGTTGCTCAAATACAAATGTTCTCCAACCCTGCAGGGTCACACACCCTGTCTGACCCCATAAAACTCACTCCCAGCTCTGTCTGCCAGGGATGACCTGGTTTAGGATCCTTTCCTCCAGAATGTTTAGTTCTGATGGTAAAACATTTGTTCGAGTGAAATGTCAGAGGTGTTTGTATTGGAATATAAGCAACATTATGTTCTTTAGCCAATGTGCTAGATACAAAAATTCTATCTTGTACATAAGAGATCTTTAGACGTTTTGAGTCAGTGATAATTTGCTAGGCCCTGTCTTTCAGACCCAGACCACTCTGCTGCAAATGAGTGCCTCTAAAGGAAACCGTAAGAAACTGGAGGACAGTCAAACGGAAGCAGATAAAGTGAAACCTGCCCCTGCAGCTACACCGGCTCCAGCATCAGTGGAGAATATTGAAAACGGAAAGTAAGAGAAAGAACTATCTTTAATTGTAATGATGTAAGAACATCAAATCATTTAACTTTCAAAATTAAAGTATTTCATGTCAGCAGCCATCATACTTTTTGTGATTGATTGGTGTTTAATTTCAGTAATTGTGTACATTGTTTTTATTATATAGTGTATGTATTTATTTCACTGTACCAGCAAAATAATCCTAGTATTTTTAATTAATTATTTTTTAAGAACCTGTAATAATGCTGAACTGTCATTCTTTTTAGTGTATTGTTTACAATCTTGTCTGTAACTGCAATTGACTTCTTTTAGGCCGAAAACTGGCTTTCAGCTGTGGCTTGAGGAGAATAGGAAGGGCATTCTCGCTGACAATCCTGACTTTGAGGAAGTGGATGTTATCAAGGAAGGCATGGGGCATTTCCGCACTCTTTCAGCAGAGGAAAGACTGGTAATGTCATTCTTATTGGAGCATGAGACATATTTTATACACAACTGTTTACTAATTACTCAAGTAAAGTCTTCAGACTATTATTAAATCCAGGAAGGTTACCTAGGAATTTCCCTGTTTCTGTTTTCTTGCACGTGTATTGGTTATGTAACCGATTTCATTCATGCACTTGTTTTTTTTCCATTTAGTTCAATTTCCTCTATTTTGTAATATGCTCCTAAAGCTCTAAGCCAATTTATCCATGACAACACTGTTCATTAGCCAAGTAATCCTCCTGTTTTCTGATCTCCACTTACCTGTGTATGTGTGTGGGCTTTCCAAACACTCATGCTCTCCTGTATGAACAATCTGTTCGTGACCCCGCATGCACAGGGCCACTCAGTGCAGATCAGAATGACTCTTCACACACTCCAGCCTGGAGGGGGAATGGTTAGGACGCCTGTTGCTCTGGAAACCCGGGCTGGGGGGGTGTGCCGCACTCATTGATCTTATGTTAATGACAAGGGGGTGGCATCAGGCACTGAAAGAGTGCGTTACAATGATGAATGGCGTGCAGTGTGAGAGGGGAACATGCAGAAAGGGCCCCGGTGCTCATATGTGAAATGACTCATCATGGTCGTCTGTAAATGTTCGCTGCTTTTGTTTACTTGAACCGTGAACAAATGCATCTGGGTTGTGGTGGTGGTTGGTCAATTTTAATTACAATAACAGGCTTATTTGAACGATACCATTTATTGCTTGTGTAATTTTGCTTGTGTAATCTTTCATTCAGAGCTGGACAGAGAGAGCAAAGGGTGAGTCTGACCCCAAGAAACGAAAGCGTGAAGATGAAGAAGGACAGGTAAATGAACAAATGGAGTCGGATGAGGGCAGTGCCAAAAAGAAAAAGCCACTGGATACTTCAGCTAAACTCTCTGCGTTTGCATTTAACAAAGAATAGTACTTGGTGTAAATTAGTTTAATGCTTATGTAACTTTTACATTTTATTTTAATATTGATTGGGGGAAAAAACTCTTAAAAGTTTTCTCTTTTTTTCATTGTTTACTAATTCTCTCATTGTATCAAATAGACTGGCTGCTCATTCGTGATCCACTCATTCTCCATAAATTTTCAAGTTTGAGCTCTTTTGAAAGCACTGCGTCTCTTCATTAGCATTTGAAATGAAGCAAAGTCTCTTTAAGCATTTGCAATATGGCAAGATGGTTAATAACAAGGTCTCTTATTCAAATCTAGTGATATTCTGAATGCTTTGGATGGTTTGTACATATTTTTTGTGAGGTTTTGTACTGTATGTAAAACAAATAATCGTAATAAAAAATAAAATATTTAATTGAGTCTTGAGTGCTGTTTTCTTTATTTTAAAGGTTATTTCGGCTAATTGGCAAGTTGAAAGTACACAATGTTGTTTGCACAACAGTGATGTAATGAAGAGAATCCTTCAAATGTGAAGTGAATGGTTTTCTGATGTTCATCCAAGGTCACTGAACTTTGATTTTGCAACCACACAGACATGAAATGAAACTAATCCGAGCTGACAAGTTAACAGCTGTATAACCTCTTGATTGCATGGTGCATTTCACTTCAGAAATACTGCTTTTATTTTTAATCATAAGAACATCATCACCAAAAGGTCTTGTCAATCGCCTTAGGTGGTTTGATCTGTCCCAAGACATCACTTTAATGTGAATAAGAGATCTCATCCTCTTAATAGATACAGGTGGCCTGACGCAAGCACGTCTCTCGACCAATAGCAATATGGCTCCGTGACGCGATGCGCCTGGCGACCAATAGAAACGCGCGCGGATTAGCCAATGTTTATAAAACCCCCGGCTGTCCCTGCGCGAGCGCTGAGTTTGTCAAGAGTACAATAACCGTTGAACTTCGGTCAAGTTTGTCCGTTACACCTTAAACTCTGTTCAGAAAACACACAGTAGCACTAAAACCGACTTTGAGGAACCCAAGCTGTCACTTTAAGGCAATCATGGAGCGCTCCAAACAGAAACAAATGAATCAAAATGAAAATGAAGCAGACTCCGCGATCAATGGACACTTTGACGGACGGGTGAAGATGCCCGGATGGAGCGCCGGTGGTGCCACCGGGACCCCGAGCACCGTGCCGTCCTCAAGCGTGATGGAGAGCTGGCGGGAAGAACGCACTCGCAGTCTGGAAGACAATGAAATGAGCCTGCCGAGCATCGCCGCGGCTTACACCACTATTCTCAGGGGGCTCGGGGAAGATCCGCAGCGGCAGGGGCTCCTCAAAACTCCGTGGAGAGCCGCCACCGCAATGCAGTTCTTCACCAAGGGTTATCAGGAAAAAATCATCGGTGAGTTCGTTGCACAAATGTATGACAGCTGATAAGGCGTGTTTATTTATACGCTGAATGTGTATTAAATGTATTTAAAATGATTTTTAACGTCAATACTTAAGCTTTCCCCCCTGAAGTTAAGATATTCTGAAATGTCACGCTGTCTCTGTAAACTTTCAAAGCGAATTTTTGACTTTGGAAACAAAATAAACATGCTATAAATAAAACACGTTTTTTGGTTTACAGCCTTTTACAGTTGTATGACACTAAGGGGGCATTCACAAAGATGTTTTTGGGTTCAAAAACATCTAGACCGAGCGCGAGACAATGTATTGCGCTCTGTAATGTATTCTGGGACAGAATGTAGGGTTGTGAAAGTTTGAAAGATTTCATCCAAACGTGTAAATTCTGTCATCATTTACTCAAACAAAATAGTACGACTTCCTTCAGTGAAACACAAAGAGAGTCTTTTTGAAGAATGTCTTGGTCTGTCTTTAAATTAAAATGAATGGTCACTGATGGTGTCAAGCAAATAAAAGGACACAAAAATACCATAAAATGGCCCAAAAGGTACAAAGGACTTCAAAGGTCTATATCACAAGTCAAATAACTATATTCCATCTTCCAAGGCTGATTCACTGTATGCTTGAGAAGATTGAGGAACGAATGAATTAATTTTCGGATTAAATTTGTTGAATTTTTATTAGGTTGATTTGGTTAAAATGTCTGAATGATTCATTCATGAATCAGACTGATCTGTTTTTGAAGTTCAGCTCACTGAAGCAATGATCTGGACCTAGTCACGGTTAACATGGTTAGTGAATAACTTAATGCAACTAGAAGACTATCAGTGAAAATGTGGGTCTATAACTCAAACAAAACTATCATATCACTGACATCAGAAGACTTGGAATAGTGCACAAGTTGTGTAGAGCACTTTTGAGATTAGGTACTTTTTACTTAAGCTTTACATTTATTTCATTACATTGAAAAATCGACCAGGACATTCTTTAAAATCATCAGATCTTCCCTGATGGTTAGGTTTAGGGCTGGACCGTCATGCTTATGTTTTTTTTTTTTTCTAAAAATTGTATGTTTCTATTTAAATCACTTTATATGAGTTTATACAAAATTAGCACCTCCTTAAAGAGTTACGTTTTCTCATGAGATCAGGTTGGTATTTTGTTGTTTTGACCTAGTACAGAGAATTGTTAACCCACAGACCATTCATCTTTCACTTATGCAATGTCAAGCATTTTGGGTTAAAAGTATTTCTTCATGCACTTCCATGTGCCATCAATTTGATTAAGTGGCTCAACAGGTACTCTGCCTCAAAGCGAAGGTTTATCTTGCATAATTGATCGCTGGTCACTCAGGCTGTTGTCTAAGTGGTTGAGCCAGGGTGCTGCCCACCATCACATTTTACCAACAACATCCCCGCATAGAAAACAGCACATCTGGACTTGGTTTGTGTAGCATTTTTAGGGCCCATGCATATGGAATGTATTAATGTTGCTTTTCTACACCCAAAAAGTCCTTGTTAAAGCACACTGCCCTCAGTGACCTCACAGCACTTACATATGCGTCGCTTGAATATGGTCCATGGTTCACAGATGGTATAACATGCAGTGTCATGGTGAAGAGTGCATTTGATAAGAAATTTCTAGAGGAAGGTCTTTGTCTTTCTTCAGTGGGATTGGCTGAAGTTTGCACCACCCCTGCAGTTTCTTAAATTGTTCTGAAATAGTAAAGTGTCTCCCACAGAAAGACATTTGAAGTGTCGGAGGCAGAAAACAGTTTGGGTTTGTGTAAGGCAGTGATGCATTTTCACATTTTTATATTTGGTGGTTGACTCATTGGTTAATGCCCCAAGAAAAGGAAGCTGTTGGTACATAGTAAGTGCCTGAATGATGAAGGCCCACTAGATCTTACTTAATTGGTAAAGTCAAAGTATATTCATCTCTGGGTTATAATTGTGTTTCAGCTAGGGCTTAAATCTAGATCTAGATCTTTTTAAGCCTTTTGACATGCAATATTTATCTCATTCTCAACGTTTTTCAGTAATTTTGACCAAACAGCAATTGTAGACAAATAGATTCATAATGTTTAATTTAAGCAGTAAAATACAACAGGAATCTAGTTTAAAATAATTCAGGTTTGGTTTTACACTAACAGAACACAGGTTTTTATATTAAATCATTTTATATATTAAATCATTTTAATATATAAAATTTGTTAACATCACATTGGAGGTTAGGAATATCAGTGAATAACCTAAATGTAACTTGAAGACAATGAAAACTTAATTTTAATTTTGGTCTGTAACTCAACACAAGACTATCATATGGCATAAAAAGACTTATAAAATAATGCACAAATCATGTGGACCACTTTTATGATGAGTTTGAGTCTTGACATCTTTGTCAAATTAATTGTTGAAAAGATCGACAGGACATTCAAAATACAAGAAAAAACTACTAATATATTCAGGTTTGTTGTTGAACTATTATAAAAAAAAAAAGTTATATGATAATTTTTATTATTTATATACACCAGTATTACAACAAGCAGCAATGGTTACTCATATGTAAGTATCTTAATATGTCACACACCTGTAAATATTTTTGGGTGATTATGCAAATAAATTTGATGTTTTTGGTCCTATTTTTGCACCATTTTACCATTTTATAAAACATTTGTCTTAGTGCTCAGTTACTCGTGAGTCACAGACACTGGTAAAGGAAGGAAGGATTGTGAAATTAGAGAATTATTATTACAATGCATTATATCATTATGTTCCTTATAGTTTATGGTTTTGTTTTGGTCTCATGTCACATAAAACCATTCAAGATCATAGAGACGAGTGATATTGCTCAATTTACTGCATTTAAGCATCTCAGTATGGTCTCTTTTCTATATTACCCATCATTATGCTCTGTTGTCCCCTGCCACCACTGGCTGGATGGATGCCCATCTCTTATTTAAGCTATGAGAACAAGCCAAACCCTCAGCAGCAGTAACATTACCCTTAACTAGAGCTCTGCTGGTTGACATCTTCACAATTTCAATGGGTTTCTATGGTTACTTATTGTATTCCAAGTGTTTATTTGCTTAGTGTGTAAGCAAGTTTGTGTTTAATTGAGTGTGTGTGACGGTGGCAGCGAGGCTGAAAGATGACTTCGGGGAGATGCTGATTTGATTTCCTGTTCTTTTCTGTCGGTGCCACCGTCATACGTGAGACCTTTCCGTGTGTTGTTCCTGTGCATTTGAAAGCGGCTGTTTGTTTAGGACGAGCCTGATGACAGTTCTCTTGTAACAGCTGCTGCCCTCAGGTTAGATTCAACAGAGACGGTCTGACGCTCAGATCAGCTGCAGCATTTACACAACACTGCATGCATATATAGTCTGCTCGGTTTCTGAAAAGCATGATAGTTAGTCACCAAACTGAACGGTGAAATGACCAGAATCTGTTTAAATATTAACAAAAGTCTTTCCTAGTTCTGGAAACCATGAGACAACATTGGAAAAACTTAAATCACCTTTGTGAGGGATACTATCAGTTTGTCAGGGGTGTTTGCATAACTATTATTATTATTGCTCATAATCATTTTTGTAACAAACCCTTAACCTTTAGTCAGACTTCAGAAATGAACGTTACTTCAAATAATGCAGATTTCTAAGTGATCTGATAACTGTGTAGTATAGATTTCTATCACATTTTGCCATCAAAATTAGGATGAAATAAGGAAAAACGTTAGTGTTTTAGTCATAATGTGGCAGGGAGTAAATAATTAAGAAAAACGAATGTTGTAAAGTACATAAAGATATGAAATGGAGGCTTGTGGGCTTAATCAGTGCATTTATATTATATTATATTATATTAATATATTTAATAATATTTAAATAATTAATTATATAAAGATTAGCAATTTTTACATATTTAAGTAAATGTTATGGGACTGTTTTAATTTCTATTTTCAGATTTTATACAAATAAAAAAACTAAAAAAAAAACTGGACAAACACTTGCTCAGGTGTTTAGAAAATGTCAAAAAAATGAGTTAGGATTTAGTTTTGTGATACCTGATGGATGCACCTGTTACGGAAGTGATAATACACATAAAAACAGCCTGAAAATGGATTGCTTTCTGCCCTCTTGATTGCACAGTGACTACACAGAAGTGGCAACAATGCATATGAGAGTCACATCTCAACAAGCCCCTGAAGCCCCGCCATCAGTTTGCCATGTTTCCACGGAAACCTTCCCTGAGACAGGCGGCCAGGAAATTAAAAAGCCCCACAAGAAAAGACAGTGCATTTCCACGAGATAAAACAAGATATGTTTGAACAATGATATGAGCTAAGAGAAATGACACAGGGCCACAACAGGAAGAGCGTACGGGGTGAAATATAATGATTTCATGATGTCATCAGGTGTCATATCTCTCACCTGACGGTGACCAGTCTGATCTTCTTGATTTGTTGTTGTACCTGCAGATGTCCTGAATGACGCAATCTTTGATGAAGACCATGATGAGATGGTGATCGTGAAGGATATTGACATGTTTTCCATGTGTGAACACCATTTAGTTCCTATTTTTGGCCGGGTAAGACTGATCCTTTTTTATCCCTAATTAACAGCAACATTTATGTTTCACCTTTGCAGTGCAGTTTTAATGACCATATTTAAGAGACGAAACCTCTATTGTGTAAATGAATTTTTCACAACACTACTCTATTGTATAAGGGCTTAACAAAGTCTTCATTTATTTTTCTTAAAGTTTATTCATTTTATTCAAGTTTAAAATTGAATTTTATTATTAATTTATTAAAATAAAATATTTTATAAATATTTATTTTTAAATTAATAATTTTGAATTGTTTATATTTTTTAAAATGCATGCATTTTTATATTATTACAGTTTTTTATTTTTATTATTTATTTATTATCCAGGTCAAATTTCACCCCCAAATCAAAAGTACAATATGTATAGAAATTATAGAATGATATAAATTATTATTAAGACAAAGAAATATTTTTTTTTGTATTGAAACATTATTTTATGAAACCTATAGGAATGCAAAAATTCTGCAAAAAATCCATTCTCATTACTTAAATGTGGTATATTATTAAAATGTATATTTTTAAAGTATCGCTGCTCAAATAAGTAGTGTTTTATGTCAATATATGCTGACTTTATTCAGGATGGTTTTTATTAATGAATTACAAAACTGAGAATTTGGTGGCAAATGATCATGAAAATAAGATGAAAAAGGTTTATTTTTTTATTTATTTTTTTTTAAACAAAGTAAACATATCTTCTGATTATGGGGTGAAATATGCCCTGTACATTTATTTGTGAGATTCACTCACATAACTGCAGCTTCCTGTTTTCTGATGCACCTGAAAAAAAAGAAAGTTGATATGAAATTTGTCAGTAACCAAGTTAATTAGCTATAATTAAATCTAGAAGGTAACTAGGACGAGCTGGAATATTGGGTCTGAGATCCACTCGAAAACAATGCCCACTCTTAATCCTCCAGGTTTGACATTTAGTACCTCCCTCCAGCTCATAGCACTGCAGGTGTCTGCCATTTAAGACAAAAGAGACACCGTCGATCCTGTCACGGCACAAATGGCTGCTGATGATAGACTGAGCCATTGATCAAGCGCACTGAATGTTTTTTCTGCCACTTGCAATTTTGTTTGTCAGATGTTGTTGGAGGGCCATCGTTTCCGCTGCGTCCCCCGCTGATAGCTCCCTGTCGTCATCGGCGCGGCCCCTTATCCCTTCTCATCTATTTACCTCGCCGCTCGCCGCATCTGGAACAAGATAATGACTCACCCATTTCTTTCAGAGAGGCGTGTGCCCGTTCTCTTTCATTTTTGGCCCTCTTGTTTGCGCTTCAGCATCCACCAGCTCCATGATTGTCCACACAACACTCTTAGTGTCCATCACGAACACCGAGCCGAACAGGTGTGCTTTCTTTTACACTTGAAACATAGCTTCCCACAGTCTTACCTGTTGGTCTAAAATTGATTAAGTTGCAAAACGTGGTTTGCTCATTTCCCAGGTGCTCTGTAGTTGTCTGTAAAGCTCGATTGATGCTTTTAAAGGACGTCGAGTGGAGTTTGGCGGCCCTGAAAGAAGGCCAAGAGGGTTCAGTGACGTGCAGGATTATCGCTTCAGAACAGAGAGCAGAAGAGGGAAAAAAGAAAATCCTCATATGCCTGTTGATGCTGCCCTTTCTCTGGGCTGTTTCATCAAATTGTTGATGACATTTGAGTTGGACGGCGGAGAGGAGGTTGAGTTGGGGGTGCTGTCAGATGTGCAATCACTTCCGAGCATACGCACAGATATGGCTCTCTGCATCTTTAACTTCCTGTCATGTAGCTTGCTAGTGCAGGTGTCCAGTTTGTTGAAAACTAGTTGTGAAATTGTTGTGCATATATCTCTCATGTTTTGTTGTTCTGTCTTTCTGTTGTCAGTTAATGTGTTGTGTTTTTCACAGGTGCATATAGGTTACCTTCCAAACAAGAGGGTTCTTGGACTGAGTAAATTAGCAAGGTAGGCAAAATGCACCCAGGTTTCTCATATACATATGAAAGTACAACCTATTTCAATAATGTTTTTTTTTTTTCACAAACAGTGGCCCCAAAAAGTATCTGGATACTTAAATCACTTCCATCTTTTCCCAGTCCATCTGAATGTCATTGTATTAGATAACAAAATACAGTCCTACGTCACATTAACTATGGACATGTTCTACTAACGTTTGACCACCAGAAAATGCCCAAATAATTTTTGCCTGTATTTTTTTTTTTTAACATTTTATAAACATTTTTAAATCATATTTTTCAATTTTTTTTCCAATTAAAAATTGTATATGGGGTCAGTATTCTTTTTTTTTAAAGGAAGAAATTGATACATTTTTATTCAAATACAAAGCCGTTATTTTAAATTATTATAGTATCTGATAATATTACTGTTTTGCTATATGTGTGATCAAATAAATGCAGTTTTTTCTTTTGTAGAATCATTTAAAATAAATTTTAGATTTTGTTAGGCTATATAAAGAGGTGAATTAATTTTTTTATGATGCAGTATTGAATATTAATGGAGCGTTCAAATTGCTCCTGCCACAAAGCAGCAGCATTTTTTTTTTTTTTTTGAGTAAAATCCACAGCATTTGCTCGAGTAAAGGGGATTAATGGCTCTCTTCCCCTCAGGGGTGTTGTTTGGCTGCGAAATCAAGATGCGCATGCCTGTGTGTGTGTTTGAAGCAGTGAGAGTGTAAGTGTCTGTAAGAGGATTAGACACAACGTGTGAATGACACAGAGAAGCTTGATCCAATCTGACCCCAATACCTGTGGCTTAGCCATTTCACTATGTACCAACCGTAACACTGCACTCCACTAATGAAGACATTACAACAGCAGTCATGTACTATAGCTCTCAGCAGTACCACACACACACACACACACACACACACACACAGGTGCATTTCTGATTTCTAAAATTTGTTACCGTTTCATTTTTTTACGGCTGTAGTCATGACAAGGGACTGACTGCCGATCAAATGATCAGTCATGAAACACAGAGTGTGATATTAAGTTAAATTTAATGTTATGTCCCAGCAGTGAAAATGATTTATTGTGTTTGTTCTGTTCTCATAAATATTGAATAGTTGAATAAATATACTATGAAAAAAATGTACTGTGAATAAGGAGATTCTTTTGCAATTTAGTTTGCCATATCCCCACTCTGGAGTTTTAAATTCACATGCAATTTAATAAATATGATTAATTAAAAATGACTTTAAATAAAAACAGCATAAAACAGCATTTTTAAATACGAATCTTTTGTATCACTATTAATAAAGACATTACTGTAAGCTTGAATTGACTGAATTAATTGGCTGAATAAAATAATTTCTTTCCAAAACTTTTTACTGACCCCAAACTTCAGAATGGTAGTGTATTTTAATTATTATATTACATTGATATATTTTCTATACATTATTAATTAAGAACTTAAATTAAATATTTTCAGTTAACTAGTGTCTTAATTGAAAGTGTGCTAATTGTTAGTTTACATGTAGTGTTTTTGAATAAAATATACATTTTTCTTAAACATACTCCTGGCCCAGGTTTTATATCATTCCCACCAACGACTAAAATCCCATAGCAATAAAGTCTTATCAAACCACCATCACATATCATGAAGTTATATTGTGTATAAATCTAGCTTAATTATAACTATGTTTTTTGATTTGCACCAGGATTGTTGAGATATACAGCAGGAGATTGCAAGGTAATGGTCTTTTTTTTTCTCTCAAACAAACAGTAGCATGTAATAATATTTATATTCCTTCAAAATCCTTATTTGCTTCATTGATAACTTCACATTGAAATGTTCTCAGTAGTTCTGGTCTGCTTGTCTTATTTCAGTTCAAGAGCGCCTAACCAAACAGATTGCAGTCGCCATCACTGAAGCTTTACAGCCTGCTGGTGTCGGGGTGGTCGTTGAAGCAACGTATGTAAACCTTTTATTTACAATGTAATGACAAGAATGACCAAATCTGATCACAAGTGGAATTTTATACATATTTTATTTTATTTTACACTGTAATGCTAAGAAAGACCAAATATCAAGATTTATTTCTTTTCCTTACTGTTTTCCAGTCACAAGTGAAATTTTTGTTTTTTATTTTATTTTACAATGTAATAAGTATGTACAGTCTTCAAGAGTTATTTTATTTAATTTTATTTTGCAGTGTAATAAGTACGAACAGTTCTCACAATCTATTTTTTTTTTACAGTGTAATAAGTATGAGCAATCCTCAAGATTTTATATTTTATTTTATTTTTTATTTTATATATTTTTTTTTTATAATGTAATAATTATGAACAATCTTCAAGATGTTTTTCTTTTCTTTTTTTCTATTTGTATATTTTATTTTACAATTTAATAAGTATGAACAATCCTCAAGAGTTATTTTATTTTATCTTATTTTGGAGTGTAATAAGTATGAACAGTCCTCACAATCTTTTTTTTTTTTTTTTTACAGTGTAATAAGTATGAGCAATCCTCAAGATTTTATTTTTTATTTTATATTATTTATTTATAATGTAATAATTATGAACAATCTTCAAGATTTTTTTTCTTTTTTTTTCTATTTGTTTATATTTTATTTTACAATGTAATAAGTATGAACAATCCTCAAGTTATTTTATTTAAATTTATTTTGCAGTGTAAAAAGTATGATCCATCCTCACAATTTATTTTATAATTTAATAAGTATGAACAATCCTCAAGATTTTATTTTATATGGAATGTAATGCTAAGAAAGACCAAATATCAATATTCAGTATTCTTTAGTATTTTCCAGTCACAAGTAAAATTTTATTTTATAATGTAACAAGTATGAACAATCCATTCTTTCTTTCTTTTATATTATTTTGCAATGTAATAATAATGTCCAGTCCTCAAGATTTATTTAGTCTCTCTGCTGTTCTCCAGTCACATGTGTATGGTTATGCGAGGCGTCCAGAAGATGAACAGCAAGACTGTGACCAGCACCATGCTGGGTGTTTTCCGTGAGGACCCCAAGACACGAGATGAGTTCCTGACTCTGATCCGGAGCTGAGAGGGTCCGTGTTCGCTCTCCACTGCCAAAACACTCTGACCAGCCCTCTTCTCAAACGTCTCCCTGGATCGAAGACGAGGACGAGGCACTGCTGCTGTGTAACATAGTGTCCCACCCGCCTCTGGGATGGTCACATCGGTAACACCGTCTCTTCTGTATCACGTGTGTGTGTGTGTGTTTTGTGCACGTTTAGTCAGTAGAGCTGTGGGAGCCTCTATTGACGGGACTGTGGCTATTACTGTTACATGGAAGCATTGTGTTTTGAAGGACGTCCTAGATTAGCACAATTTGACCTCACTATACTGACAAGCACCATACCCACTGAAATTTGTTTACATCTCTTTCCGGTTGGGGCACATTTGCGCTCTATTAAACGCAATTGAGCTGCTTGAGATAATGCAACCAAGCAGTTTTATTTTCACGCTTCTGAACAGGGAGGTACGTGTCATTCGGAGTATTCAATTTTACTGTTTTAACTACATAAAAGTACTAACGAGGTACTGAATATAACCACTAAATGATTACCAATATTCATACACCTTGATATTTACAAGGTACTTCAAAGATGATCATGGTATTATAATGGTACATGTCCAAAAAGAACTTAGTATTACAAAGCACCACTTTTTATAAGTGAATACATCCAGACTGGTTTTATTGTTGTTTTACTATGTGCTGAAAATGTATTATGGCTGTGCTGTCTTAAAATGTAATATTTAATATAATGTGTCTTGTGCATCAGTCAATAATTGTGCCCAGACCCAAAATATCATCTACTTAAAAGGATAGTTCACCCAAAAATGAAACGTGCCCATATTTATTTACCCTCATGCTGTCCAAACATGTTTGCCTTAACCCTGACATATGAAATAATAGTCCAAAAAAAAAAAAAAAAATATATATATATATATATATATATAATTATTATTATTATTATTATTTTTTTTTTTTTTTTTTTTTAAGGAACCATTTATTCAAGCTTAGTTTTAGACAAAAAAAAAAAAGTTTGCATGTTTTTTTGATATTTGATACATCAAGCTTTTATGGCTCATATAGTATGATATAGGTAAAAAAAAAAAAAAAAAAAAAAAAAGCCTGATGATGATCCCTCAAAAAGCCTGATGGATCATAATTAATAATCACATCAAATTTTAAGATTATTTTTCCAAAAAAAAAAAAAAGTATGGATAATAAATTAAACCTTTGTTGGTTCAGTCCGGTATGTTTATCTTGAAATATTTCTAACAACATAAAATTCATTCTTACATTTACAGTAAGAAATATGAAAAGATGTAAGAAATATTTAAAGATTTTACAGCAAAAAGACAAATGTACCACAACCTGAAGGGGGGACGGTGTTAAAAAAAATAAAAAAATACACACTATATTGCCAAAAGTATTGGGTCGCCCCCTTCTAATGAACAGGTTTGACTACTTTAGTAATTTCCATGAGTATAAATCTTAATGTTTAAGCATATAATGATATTCTAGGAAATTGTGTGCTTCTAATTTTATAGCAGAAGCTTGGACAGGAACCTTTTCTATTCTAACATGACAATGTCTCTGTGTATAAGGCAAGGTTCAAAAAGAAAATGATTGATTCAGTCAGTGTGGAAGAACTTGACTGGTCTGCATAAAACCAAGTCCTAATCCCAGTTTAACACCTCTGGTGTGACTGTAAATGCAGACCTTGAGCCAAAAACTCATCACCAAACACCAATGACTTGTACATATGGGTACAGTCATTTTAGACACTTCCAAAACTGTTGCAACAGAGATGGAAATACACGGAAATAATTTTTAAATACATGAATTATGTTCCCATCGTTGTTGCCACAGATTTGGAAGTGCATTTTTCTGTTCTAAAGAAGGGGGTGTCCCAATACTTTTGTCTATATAGTGTATGCACAAGTCATTGGTGTTTGGTGATGAGTTTTTGGCTCAAGGTCTGCATTTACAGTCACACCAGAGGTGTTAAATATAATATACACAGTACACACACATATATTATGTAAACAAAAACTTTTATTTTGGATGCAATTAATCGCAGCTAATCATTAGACAGCACTAATATATATATATATATATATATATATATATATATATATTCCAATTAATCTCAATCAAACTGCAGTTGTTGTTTTTTTGACTAGGTTAAAAAATAACTTAAAAAACCCAGCTAACTAACACAATAAAACAATAAAAACATGATAACATAATAAAAACATGATTTTTGAAAAAACAAAAAAACAAAAAAAAACCGTAGTTATCTGCTTTTGCAAATAAACTCTTCATATATATTTATATTTTTATACACACACAAATAAATTATCTCAAGGACAAAAACAACCATTAGGGTGAGTAAATGATGACTGAATTTGCATTTTGGGTGAACTGTCCCTTTAAGTGTTAATTTGAGCTGATTATTGACTGTATTTAAATGTTTTGTGCAACACTATTATTTTATGTTTAAAATCAGCTGAGTCTGATCTGTTGGATGTTCTGTGGTGACGTGATAACCAGCTCCAGCCTTCTGAATGTCCTGTCTGTATGGCCATAGATGTTGTTTACACTCTTTATTTGTTAGAAAAAAAGACCAAAGGTGAAAGGTGCAGTCGAGGTCAACTTAGTACCTGATTTTGCACATTGTGGGATTCACTTACAGTATGAAGAATACAGAATATAGCTGTACTGATAAATGTGATCTTTGTAATTAAAATAGGATTAAAAAAGATTGAAACCAACTAAAAGATATTTTAAGACAATACATTTGAGGATCATATTTTGTACATTTCCTCTGACGCATGTTTACCTGTGCTTGGATATGTGCTTTTGAGTTACAATTTAAACTATATACAAATGTATCATTGTAGAAAATTATATTAACCTCAAAAAACGACAGATACTGTGGATTTACTGATGCTGTTGTATTGCCTGTGTAGTGACTTTTTTAAGTGATGTTCTGCATTCATGAGTTGAGATGAAACTCTTGAGCGAGATGGTATCTGAGATGTTCAATGTCACAATCACGTCACATCAGTGGATTCATTAAGATGATGAGCGCTTGATATTGAGAACTGAGTGTTATTCATGTGGCCTTCTTTAAACAAGACTCAAAGAGCCTTTCAAATACTTTACTATTGATGTTCGTCATCATTTTCAGCATAAAATAAATAGATTTTTTTAAAATATATTTTTTTGTTGAGGGGGTTAGTAAGCAAAAGACAAGAAACATCAAAGGGTGGATCACACAAATGTCATTTTACCTCAAATTCTTATAATTATTGTAATGTTAAAAAAAAATCTCATTCTCATTATTGTAAGACACTAATTAAATGTTTTTTTGTTTTGTTTTTTTTAAATAATTTACCATTTAAACAGGGTAATTTTTTATTTTCTTGAATGAAATATTGAAATCTGAGGAGGGAAAATGTACATATTGGGAAATTACTGCATAATAAATAAATGTGAAAAAATGGCTTCTTTCCTTTCTTTAAGTGTGATGTTTTCTTCAACCATGAAAGTATAGTCAGGCAGCAGAAGCCCAATTAGTTTTTTTTTTTTTTTTTGTACAAACATATTTCCATGGTGAAATCCAACTTTTTAATGATATTTCACTTCCACAAAAAAAAAAAAATCACTTCCTAATTCTTTCCCATATTTTCCACGAACAACACTGCCCATCTAAGTGACACTTCCACTGGCTCATCATAAATGAGTTCATAAAACTGTTGAAAGTGACTCAGCATTTCTCGCTCTCGCTCTTTTAACAGAAAGCCCCGCCTCTTGGCAATAAAAATCTATCTCGAGCTCTCTGATTGGTTGAAACCGAGAGGAGGCAGTAAATTCCTCACACACTCATGTGGTTAGTTACTCTGAATATATGAGCAAAGCTTCCTCCATACCATTCAACAGCTGCTTTGAAAATAAAAGAAACACACGACGTCCTTTTCAAAAGTTAATCTTTAATACTTTTCGTCTGTGGTTATTACAAAGATGTCAAGCATTTAACACAGACCCAATGAAACAGACAAAAACACATTCAGTTGGCGGACAGAACATCACATACACACACATACACACACACACACACACACACACACAAATATAATCTCCCATTAACGCACAAAAACACACAAGGCCACGAACCAAAGAGGAAAAGAGATTACAGAATCCCTCTCTTTATTGACTAAAGTCATGTTTATTTCAGTAAAGTTGTTTGAAACCTGCGCTAATGAGCAGAGAGATGTAACACGAGCTGTGAAGCCTCACAGGTAACAGGAAGTGGAAAAACAGCCTCTGATGAAACCATGATGCAACTAAGAAAGAATATGTACAAAAATTACAAGACAATCCGGTTTCTCACCTGGATACACGTACAGTGTCACACTCGCACACATACAAACAAAAAATATATACACATCTCTGTGTTGTACAGACAGATATAATCATAACTTCATAACAGCACTGAAGTACCTAAAGCATACAGATTCCCATCAACTACCAGCTCGCTCCTTCCGAGCAAACGCATCAGAATCAGCTCGTATGGACTTTGTATGATTTGAAGTTTCGACCATCAATGCGTCTT
Source organism: Tor tambroides (assembly GCA_021397915.2). Classification (NCBI taxonomy): domain Eukaryota; kingdom Metazoa; phylum Chordata; class Actinopteri; order Cypriniformes; family Cyprinidae; genus Tor; species Tor tambroides. Next base: position 134,963 of record JAFVLL020024278.1, on the reverse strand, counting down.
GCTTATCTCTATATTTTAGAGCCATATAAAATCATTTACATTTGGGGTAAATGTCTGAATACAAAAAAAAGGCACTGCCATTTGTTATTCTAGATATGACTTCCCAGCCTCTTGCATGCATCTCTAAAATATAAATTACTTTTTTTTCCGTGTTTTGTTTGATTTTTTTCGCGGTTTTTATTTGGTTTTATTGTTTCATAAACATAAGATTCTTTTAAAATATATATTTTATATATGTATATGTACGTCAGCCTGCAGTCAATACAGGACATCGGCTCTTGAAAATAACACGAAAAAAATAAAATAAAATAAAATAAAAAAACAAAAATCAAAGAGCGTAGTAAAGCAAGACCCTTTAGAATAGAGAGGAAAAAAACAAATGAAATAAAAAATAAAAATCGATCAGCATCAGAGTTCCGATATGCTAACGCGCAAAACCTTTTACAAAACAATGTAACAAAAAAAAAAAATATCGTCAACACTAAAACGCTAGTTTTATTTTTCGGAATACCAAGGCAGCATGTAAATGTCAACACTGTTACAGCATTGTATTTTGCTGCTTGTTTGCAGTCGAGCGCATTTGGACAAAAACAAACTTGTTGAGGGAACGAATCTGAAAAACATTAAACAAACCAGAGCTTCTTCTTTATCCAATCACAAGCGAGCACAGAGCAGCAGTCTTCGTAAAGAACTACGCAATGACGCTACGCCGTAAGTATTTGGCATCAAACACCGTAACAGCTGAGGTGAAAAACAGCAACAGAATAACAGGGAAATTTCAACCCCCCCCCCCAAAAAAACCCAAAAACAAAACTGGCTCTTTGTTTACAACGTGTGACAATATATATAAAAAAAATCCTTAAAATTTAAAATACACAATCCGGGCGGAGTTAGCAAAATATAAGCATTTATAGATACAAGAAAGAAAGTAAAACAGCAATATTAAAACAACAAAAAACTGATATGTCTTTTGACTATCAGGTACGTTTTTTTTTTTTTTTTAGATAAAGAATGCAAATTGGGAAAACGTCAAAAAATAACTAGGTTGTTATTTGAGATGTACTTATGGTTACCAGCCATAGCAAAAAGTTAATACACAAGTTATCTTAAATAATACATCTAATGAATACAATAACCTCTGCATCAATAATAGAAAAGAATAAATAATCATTTGAATCTGCTAATTGTTTTCAAATGGCAGTGATGAGTGGCTTAATACACACAAATAAATGCACCTCTAGAAACAAGATGCACAAGATGCCACATGATGGTTTGCTAACACGCTTGTAAAACACCGGCTACCATTCCATTTAAGGCATTTCATGCACTTTAAAGCACTAGTTTGGAGGCACCAAACCGACACACTGCATAGTCAACATTCTTTCTTTTAGGCAGCTTGAACCGCCACTCAACGGATGTGAAAGTGCCTCTTTACTGTCCGTTTAATCATGACTGGTTTCTTTGGATGAGCCAAAAAGCATAAAACACTTGAGGTGTGGGTAGGTACGTCAAGTTGTAGGCCGGTGAATACAGGAATTGTGGGAGATTTGGAGGAGAGGGCGGGGTTTGTTAGTCCAGTTCCTCTTTCCGGGACCCCCAGTTCCCCCTCAGCCCTATGATTCACACCGTGTTATTGATGAAGAGTCTATTGCACGTTATTGCAAATTCACTTTTGATGGTTTCAGCAAGGATTCACAGCACCAAGGGCAGGAAAAGCAAAGTTATTATAGGAAAAACTCTAAATACGATACATTAACAATCACTGAACACCCTCATAAAGGGACTTTAATGTCCCAGATTAAAACAATTAAAGCAGAAAAAACCCTTTCAGACCCTTCCCATGCAGAAAATCTGATCTTCACTTGTAAGAGTCCAAAACTAAAAGCTCATTTCTTATTGTAAACGTTCTACTTTTTATACCTGGCATGATTAACTAATGGCTGATATTAAGACAATACTGTAAAAAAAAAAGACTCTAGCCTCACTTATTGGTAACTATTGCACAGTTTCATCACATGATGGCGCTGTGTACTAGAAACTGGTGCATTAGTGTTTTCCTCATGTGACAAACTGTACATTTCTCCCTGTTGCTCCAACAGTCTACTGACACAGTGTACCACGCATGTGATATCCCAAATACACAGAAACCAGCTGAAAACATCCATACGACACCTGCAATCTTCCCAAAATCGCTAAACGATCAATCTACGGCTGTGCATTTACAGATAAAAAAAAAATTACATGCATAAAAAAAATATTTGTGTATCTGAATGAACATCATTCATGAAGTTGTGCACGTCTCCCAAGCATGTTTATCCTTTCAGATACAAATAAAAGGTCTAACACATTTTACCATGTTTACCACAAATTCTCCACTAAAAATAGTTAACTTTTTTTTTCAATTTATTTCATTTTAATTTTATTTAAATATATTTTTAATATTTTATTTCTATTTTAATTCAATTTATTAAAATATAAATAAAATATAAAAAATGATATTCAAATAAAAAATTATAGATATAGATATAAAAAATTATTCTATATTTTTAAAAAATATTACTATATATATATATCGGCATATTCTGTCTGGTTCTGCACACCTCACCTCTGACCTCTATGTTCACCTGCTCCTCTTCAACCTTTCCATCTACTTGCATTTGCTGGCATTTCTCCTGTATTCCACTTCTCTGACCTTCTGATCTCCCTCGACTGTTCCTTACGTCAGACTCCATGTACGACATTCCTCGCTCCCTCTACAGACCCTTCCACTGACATCACTTCCTGTTTCCTTTCCCATCGCTACTCTCACGTTCCCTCTCTTTCTTCTGAGTACCATCCGTAGCTCTGACTGTCATTATAGTGTTGTAAATCAGCTTTCCTGCTGGCACAAACGAAAACTAGAACAACAAAACAGTACATACAAACACAATTGTAAACTAAGAAGCCATTTAGGAACCTAAAGCTGTACACCGTCCTTGAAAAAAAATGACTTCGGATTTTGTTGACAGTATTACGTGTAAACATGCTATAATATTTTTTAATAATAATATTTTTAGCATCTGCACAGAGGCACAGAAATCCAATCTGCAACTACGTCATGATCTGGTTTCGTCTGCTGGTTGGTTTGGATTTCGTGACGTCCCAGACAGCCACCTGAACGCTTTGAGCTGTCTCCGTTGCATTACGGACCCCCTCTAATGGCCTGTCGACACGTAGACCCTTTGCGGCGTTCTTCTAACGAAGTGCTGAAGATGTGATTTTCTCCCAAACTCGAATGTAAACACGCTGAAGTAGTCATGGTGACAGAACTTGCTTGTGTTAAGCCTTTCAGAAAATGGTGAATGGCACTGTGTAGACCACGCCCCACCTCTCCTATTGGCTATTTGGCGTTGGTAGGTGAGCAGGTGGAGGGGGGGTGATATAGGCAGAGGGTCTCGTGACCTTGTGATGACCTTTCACCCTGCTGCCAGGCATGCCGTCTCCCTGTGCTCTCTCTCTTTTCTTCTCTCAGATAGTTGAAGTTCGATCAACACCATCTATGGAAACAAGTGACATCGTGACATTGACACAATCAAATGCAACTCTGGAACACTTCGGGGAACCTTTCACCCAAAAATGAACATTTTGTCATCTATTCTTTCACATTTGTAATGATTTGTAATGTTTTTTAAAGCCTCTTATGCTGACCAAGGCTGGGTTTATGTGATCAAAAAGAGAACAGTAATATTGAGAAACTATTTAAGACTATTTTTGTGTGTACTATTTAAGAAAACTGTTTTCTATTTGAATATGTTTTAAAATGCAATTTATTCCTGTGATATCAAAGCTGAATTTTCAGCATTTCTCCAGTCTTCAGTGTCACATGATCCTGCAGAAATCATTCTAATATGCTGATTTGCTGCTTAAGCATTTCTTATTATTATCAATGTTGAAAACTATGGAAGCCCGTTTTCGCCACTGAACAAAAAAATAATAAAAAAGGTAATTGCGACTTCTCAGAATTCTTGCAATTTGTTTCTCGCAATTGCGAGTTTATATCATGCAATTCTTAAGTCAGAATTGTGATACAAATTGCCAATTATGACTTTTTTTCACAGAATTGCAAGTTTAAGTCAGAATTGTTAGATATAAACTCGCAATTCTGAGAACAGTCTTTTTTCTCCTCGGAATTGGACTTTATTTCTCGCAACTGCAAGTTTATATCTCGTAATTCTGACTTTATTTCTCGCTATTCTGACTTTAGAACCTGCAATTGCGAGTTTATATCACGGAATTCTGAGAAAAAAGTCAGAATTGTTAGATAAAAAGTCACAATTACCTTTTTTTTATTCAGTGGGCTTCCATAAAAAAACAGTTATGTCACTTTTTATCAATTTAATGCACTCTTGCTGAACAAATGTATTCATTTCTTTAAAAAAATACGTACGGAGCTGAAACCTTTGAACAGTACTGTAACTTTACAATATTTAAAATATGAAAATATCAAGCAATTATCCCAGCTGAATAAGTGTTAACTTTTCAAAACAACAACAAAAAACTTGTATAACTTACTAGAAAATATTAAGCACTTAACGAGTCCTTGAAAAAAAGTATTCATTAAATAAAAGTATGAATTTCATTCAAGACAAAAACAAAACAAACCAACATTTTCTGACCCTACACTTTTGAATGGTAGTGTAACTTATATAACTTAATAGAAAATATCGCACAGGACTTCTGGGAAGCCTCTGAGTGACTCAGAAAAACTCAATGAATAAGTTTCTTTGCTTCTGGTTCATTTAAAATGAATTGGACTTCCCGACTGTACAGTTTCACAGAGCAAGCTGTCTCATTCTGCGTAATGAGGGCACACAAAACTCCCAGGCAGGCTGCTGACCAGAGGAGGTGGAGGTCCTGAGGGGGGAAAAGTCTAGGGGTACGTTGCCACAAGAACACTACGGGCTCTGTTGGCAGCTGTGGAGCGAGCGGGGCATTCCTGAGCTCACCGCAGAGCTGCCCACTGCTTCTGCCCGTCTCCCTGATTCAGCCTGTCTGCCTGCCTCTCTCCTGTCTGTCTCCCTACACTCCCCCAACACAAAGCTGCGCTTGTCCAGCGCCGAGCCCACTGCACTGAAAGCCTCTGTGTCAGTCCTGAGAGAAAAAACACTCTTTATGCAAAGAAAACCTCCACTTCACATGGGAATGCTCACTGCATTGATCCCACGACGTGTGGATACAAAGTAACGCTCCTTTTTGTCTGAAACTGATAGTCACAATATTTTCTCTTTTGAAGATTGTTGTGTCTGAAGCGTTGTCTAAAGCTCCCACCAAAGAAACACCCCAAAAAGTTCAATTAAAATGTTGTGGAGAAGAAAAAAATGTCTTCCCTTGAACATTTTCAAAGGAAAACAAAGGACTTCAAAAGGCTTTTTGACCTTTTGAATGAGTGTCAGACGGGAAACTGTCCTGTGGGGGTTTCATGATCCTGCCATGGTCAGCATAGATCCAAACCATTTCCTCAAATTCCGTTCTCAAGGATTGGGGATAAAATCAGAGGACTTTGTCGCACAGATAGATAAACAAACTTTACGCAATCCTAAAAACATCCTTATTCATCAGCTCGTACAAAAGACGAGTACTGAGTATTCAGATATTAAAACGTGTAAATATCTTTAAATAACAGTGACAGACTGCTTAACTGCTACTAGACAAGTAGTTTCTGTTTTCAGCGATCGACAGGTTAATATTTTTACATAATGTGAATTATTTTTTGAAAGAAGTTTCTTATGCTGGCCAAGGGTGCATTTATTTGATAAAAAATAAAAATAAAACTGTAAAACAGTAATATTGTGAAATAATACAGTTTAAAACAACTGTTTTTTTTTATTGTAAGAAATATTAAAATGCAACTTATTCCTGTGAGGGCAAATGTACAGTTTATTACTCTATTCTTCAGAGTCACATTATCCTTCAGAAATAATTCTAAAATGCTGTTTGGTGCTCAAGAAACATTTCTCATTATTATCAATGTTTAAAACAGTTCGTCTGCGATTCTTTGATGAATAGAAAGTTCAAAACACTTCAAATAGAAAGTACTATAAATGTATTAAACTTTTGACCAATTTAATGTATCCCTCCTGAATAGAAGTATTAATTTCATTCATTAAAAAAAAAATCTTACTGACCCCAAACTTAAGTTGATGTCCTTTTAATTTTTGGGTGAACTAATCTTTTAAGTGCAGCATTTATAAACTGAGCAAGAAGTGGACACATACCTCCCAGAGCGTGTTCAGTCATGCTGAGACACAGAGACTCCAAACGGTTATTGATGTCAGGCTCAGTCACAGGCACCTGTAAATCTACAAAATGACAAACAAACTGAGTCAACTTCAACAAGTTATGACAATAAACAAACACATAACAAGCCAAGTGAGGGCTACATGACACTGACTGATGTCTTGATATACTAAACATAGAAAGAAAGTGGTTATTTGTGGTTGCCTCACAGAAACAGTAGATAACAACAGCAAATCTGTAAATGGGAACAGCACAAAATGCAGGCCAGATTTGAACCTGGATCTATGATCTATCTTTTTATCAGATCGTTCACCCAAAAAATAAAATTTGCTGAAAATTTACTCCCACTCGGGTCATCCAAGATGTAGATGAGTTTGTTTCTTCATGGGAACAGATTTGGAGAAATTTAGCATTACATCACTTTCTCACCAATGGATCCTCTGCAGTGAATGGGTGCCGTCAGAATGAGAGTCCAAACAGCTGATAAAAACATCACAATGATCCACACCACTCCAGCACATCAATTCATGTCTTGTGAAGCTAAAGCCGTGTGTGTGTGTGTGTGTGTGTGTGTGTGTGTGTGTGTGTCCACCATTAAGACCTTTTTTTGACGGCACCCATTCACTGCAAAGGATCCATTGGTGATGTAATGCTAAATTTCTCTAAATCTGTTCAGAAGAACAAAAAAACGCGTCTTCATCTTGGATGGCCTAAAATAAATTGAAAGTAAATTTTCATTTTTTGGTGACTATTCCTTTAAATGAGGCATTCCCTTGGAGCAATCAGGGGTTAAGTGTTTTTCTCAGAAGCAAAATAGATACAGATCACCCTTGCTTGGTTTAAACCATTAACCTTAACAGTTACTAGCCCAGACCTTATAAATTTCATTTCATCCTCTTTTGACCATTAACCCACTCAGACCTTGACCAGCAAGAGAAAAAGGCAAACAAAGATTCATTTCAAACCTCTCAGAGTGTCTCATTCACATCCTAGTCAATATACTACAATTAGTTCAAAATTGCGACCTCAATTTTCAAAATTCACAGTCATTATGCTAGCAAATTGCACTGAACTGATTGTGAACCGATCGTATTCATAGTTCCCTCAGTAGTACACTGGCCTACAGTGTGAGCTCGGTTTTAAAGAGTAGCTTCAGTCTCAATGGGGCAGAGTCTGACTGCTCAAGGCTCCTGCAGCGCTGCTCGGGCTGGGCCGGCCCTTACTGTGCTCGTCTTTAGCTGAGTCAACAGCAAACAGGCCTTTGAAAATCCCTTGTGGGAAGGAAGAGCTGAGTTAGGCAACCACGGGCTGGACGGAACAGACAACCTGCTATTTTTAAGCAGCAAATCCTGTAAGGCCCGTCAAGTCTCTCTCTCACAGTGCTCCCTCTTTGTTGCCGTTGAATTAATCAAGGCATTAATATGAATACATTCGGATGAGCGGCAATGAGAACACAAGGGGGAACGAGTCGGAGAAGAAAGTGGCAGGCATGCTGCACAAAGAAAGTCATTGTAACATGCAACCTAGCACACAAAAACACTGTACACACTCTTGTGCACAGCCTCTCTTTCTTCTCCGAAAGGGGTCGAGTACTTCTGTAAATCCATGAGAACGGAGCAAACTAAAGGAAGTGAGTTTCAGCTGCAGTCAGAGTGGAGCCACAGACAGAGAGGAACATCCGTCTGCTCTGAATGTGTGTCAGTGGAGCACACAGCCCAGAGAAGCCGGAAAAGATTTGCTTTAAAAGTGTGACACTATTTCAAGTCAGAAAACTGTCTGTCTGACCACTAAGAAATATTTTGTTTCTTTTCTTTTTTTTGACAAAAGTCATTTTCTAAGCTTCATTAGTGTTTTATTTTACCTGAGAAATATATTTATAATCAGGTATCAACATGTTGAATGAAAGTATAAATCTTTACAATGCAAAATAATCAGGAAAAGCTGTCCTCACACTTCAGATATCCAGACCACATAAGTCTATCAAAAATATATCTTTTATTATTTTTTATGACATTTTCTATTCTAAGATGGTTTAAAGGGAAATATGTTTTATATGGTGGTTAGTACAAAAGTCTAGTTTAGGAAAAAATGTGCATTTACAAATATTTTTAATGCAGCACAATGAACTGCACACTCAAACATTTATTACTGATTTTCATGCACAGCAATAAATAAATAAATAAACACTGTCCAATTGAAGAGACAAAGTTTAAGGTCATTAACAAGCATTTTTACCCCCAAACTCCTTAATTGTAAGGAATTTTTTTCAAACTGTTGCCTATTTTAAGTCATCTGGGGGTTTTGTGTCAGAGATGATGGTTCTTCTGCTTTGCCTGAGCAGACTGAGTTACACATGATCAGTGTGTTTGAGTTCTTGTCTCTTACCTGTTTGCTGGAACATGGCCATGGTGTGTGGATTGGTGTGGACGGGTAGCGATCGAGTCCTCTGGACTGAGCTGTGGGTGCGGCTGGGCATGCTGTTACTGCCCCCTGGATTGGCAAACCACAAACCCTACCACAAAAACACACACGTCAGCCAAATTACAATCACATCATACTACAATCTGTGCTCATGTTCATTAAACTAATGGATAATACATGGAAAACAGTTTCACCTGATTATGAAGCCTTGTATTGTTCTAAACATTAAATGACTAGTAATGAAAACACATCCTTTCTCATTCATTCAGTGTTAAACGTATGACTTTTCTTCTATAAAACTCTTCTATATACAAATGAATCTAACTAAAACATGTCCATGTCACATTTCACCATAATAAAATTAGATTTTATATTTTATTTTCTTTTGATATTTTTACATTTAATATAATTTTAGTATATTTTTGTACCATTACGGGTTATTTTTTGGCACTGTAACATTATCTTTATGACAATTAAGAATATTTACTGTAATCCGCTTCAACAGTTTACATAATTCCCATTATTCTCATTATTTGTAATACAATCATTTTTTTTACTTTATATGCATAAATTACTAACAACATTTGTGTAACTGTGCAAGTGATTTATTACTGTAATACAATTTTTTTTAATTTGGGCCAGGGGCAATATTTTCAATTGATGTTTTATTTTTTTTAGGGTGATGTATCACTTGGACATGTAACTGATCATTTAGTACGATTCATCCATTCATGTAGTGATCTGATAACCTGTTAAGTTCTTCTAACCTGCATATCCGACTTTCATTCACTCTCTCTCTCACTCCTTTCATTTGACTCCCTCTCCCCCTTTCCTGGCCCTCCCATACAGAGGAGCAGGGAAAAACAGGAAATGCCTGTGCACTGTTCTCACTGCCTCTGACTAGCTCCCTCTCTCTCACTCTCTCTTTCTCTCTCTCCTCTTCTTCTCTCCACTCCCCTCTCTCTCTCCTCCCTCCAGTCGCACTTCTCCCCACATATGACTCATCGGCTGTTTCGCACACCTAACCCCACCATCCACAGACTCTGAACCAGGGAGGCAGTTGGAACTTCCTCCCATTGTAAGCGTGCCTAGAAAAATGTTTGAGCAGACACGCAAGAATGCCAGGTTATCACTGTGCTTCCAAAACCCGATCCTCAGTTGTTCCATTCAACAGTGATGTAGGATTTCTGGAATGCTGTAAATTGCCTCCAGCTCCATCCACTTCAAAAACTAGAGCTCCCTTCATTTTGAAGTGGTAATAGAGTCATTTAGGCTTCGGGTTGGGTGTTGTTGAAAGCCACCGCGAGGGCACTAGGGCACGTTTGTGAAATGACTGACCTGTCTTCCCTGCTTCAGGCCGGTAGGGGTGCTGCTGCCGCTTCGGGGGGTTGGTCCGAACAGGCCGGTGGTACCCAAAAGGATGGGTCTGACACCAGGCAAACTCCGCATCTGATACTGGCGCAGGTTCCTCCGGGTGGGAACGCCACTGCCTACGCATCCTGTGGTTGGGAGGGAGTTGGACTGACCGTAACGACTGCTGAAATGATAAAAAAAGACAGTGTCAAAAAATACCACGCATATGCTCTGATGCTATTACAGAAAGAGAAAGCAACTTCAAAATTTTTAATCAAATATATTATTATTTATATATATTAAACAAATACATATTATTTATATACTGAAATATAATACAGAATAATATATATGCAGAATTAATTACATAATTTTTATACATTATTATATAATGTGATTTTATATATATATATATATATATATATATATATATTTTAATGCCTTACATAAAATAATGCATCCCAAATAATTCATACACACACACACACACACACACACAGTATATTCCTTTCAAAGAAATTTACTCATATTATGTTTTCTTTAAAAAAAGACTTGACAGCCCTAGTATCTATTAAAAAGCTGAGAACAAACTCATGTTTTTAGTATGATTTTGGCAGCAGTAAAAAAACGAGAGTCTGTGTAGGTGTCACGGGTTGTCAGGGGAAGCTCGAAGGAGGCAGATAGTCAAATGAACAGAGTCTTTAATAAGTCCACATTGAAAAATAAAAATGTAGACAGGACAAAGAAACTGAGGAAAGGCAGGGCTATAAGTACTAAACCAAACGTATAATGAGTAAATTAACAAGACACAGGTGAACAAAATGACATAATCAGGAAACTAGGTCAGCTGAACAGGCCAACTGAAAACACAATGAAAACTAGGACAACAACCAAACATAACCCTAACAGTAGGAGGGCCTTTTTGAATTGACTTTCACAATGGGGGACATTAAAGTTAAACAATTTGAGAACCACTGATGTAGAAGTCCGTCATGCCTCATACGGTGGCATAAAATAGGAGATTCCTGTTGAATATCATATGCTCTATTTTCAGGCTGTGATGTAATCCAGTAGGGAGTGACGGCAAACCGTGACTCATGGTCCTGTGTGGTCTGTGGTTTTTGATCATCATTAAAGTATTAGTCCAATAAATAAAAACACAGATGGCAATAATTCTACCCTAAATCAATCAACGTATCTGACAGAGTAAACCTCAAAAAGACCCTTGGCTAATGTCTGTTCTCAGTCCACTGCATGACGTAATTCGGTAAAGCTTGAGCAACAAACCTGGTTTTGTCGGGAAACACTGCTCTGCTAATCAGATGACAGCTGTCATAGTGAATAACTTCCACTGAATTTTACTCATTCATTTAGAAATATTTGAAGAATAATGTACAGTCAAATATCAATTTTACAATAGCAATTTATTTTGAAATAATGATTATCTGACTGCACATTATACCACTTAATGCACATCTAAATACCAAATTAAATTGAAAAAATCATTTTTAGGTGAAAATACTATAGAGTGATAGATTTCTGGTCTTCACAAAAAGTACCAATATTGACCAATCAAAATCAAGTACTCCAGAATATCATATAATAATTTGAGGAATATTACTATTTACAAGAAATGTCTGATACCAAGTTGATACTTTGTGAGTTTTCCTGATTTTATAAAAATTGATCATTTCCACTTCATGTTTTAAAAGTCCTCCATAGTGTCTCAGGTAGGCATTTAAATACCAATAAATGCACTAGATTTTGACAAGCTAAAATTCTCTGATAGCTGTAGAAGCACCATTTTTTATTTGTATTTTACATGCATGTTTTCAACATGTTTTGGTTGATGTCAAACTAACCACAAATAGAATCTAATGGACATCAATGGATTTTTTGAAAGGTGAATGTGTATTTTTAGATAAAACAGAGGGTTAACTCTTCAATAATATTGACCCAAGGGTTTAAAAGCAGAGCAACGTGTTAACAAATATTATGTAATTTTGGAATTACATTTATAGCATCATAGCCTCATCATGGGAACCTCTACAGAATCTAAACAGAACAAGGTTAAATTGTGCTTTGGTTCTAATCATGACCTCCAAAATCCACTTTACCTTCTTCTCTGTCCTGTTAGGTCCAGGAGAGTTTTCCGTGAAATTGACCGGAACTGCACCTGCACCTGCTGCTTCCAAGACAACAACCTCTTCTTCTGTGTCTCTGTGAAGGCCTGTGAGAGGTGGGAAACATCAGACCAGTGAGAGACTCAGGATTTCCATTCCAGCTCAACATACTTCACACCTCATAACTGATCACTCCAGAACAGTGCCTAATGGGACTATGTCTGCTTATTCTTAAATTTAGTGTGTAATTTGTTCAGAAGTTTCAATAATAAGGATAATACAAACCAGAAAAGGGAACTGTATGCTCGCCTCAACAGTCTCACATGAGAAACTAAAACACTTTTTGTACTTTGATTTGGATAAAAGCACCTAACAAATGCCTTAAACGTAACAAAATCAAATGAATGTTTAGTGAATTTAAGTCTAATTTCTCAGAGACACTCTTAAAAATGTGGAGTCTTCCTGATAAGAAAATGGTAAAAAAAAAAACTAGTATTTATTGATATTAATTATAGTATTTATTAATATTTAAAATTATATTTTATTTTTATATTATCAGTTTTTGTTTTTCTCGTGCTTTCATTTTTAATATTTCCATTTAGGTTTATTTTATTTTTATTTATGCTTCAGTTTTAGTCATTTTAATGCTTTGACTTAAACTTGTGACAGTTGGCTGCTAAGGCAACATTTCTAATTTTCGTTGAAGTTATTTCAGCTTTACTTTAATTACCGAAAAATGATTTTAAATAGTTTTTTTTTTTTGTTAACAATAACAACACTGGTTCACTAACCATTTTACTTCCATTATTTGACACTTTTCTGAGTGGAACAGGATATTCAACAAGTAAGGACATGATTGTATCCAATGGGAATTATAAAAAGCGGATGATTTTTCACAAAAAGACCAAGAACTTTCATGTATTAAGAAATTATTAAAGGATACTTCAAGTTGATGAACACTCACCTCATGGATTAGGCACTTATCAATAAGCTGTAGGTAGGAACTAATGTTCTCCTCATCCGACCCAGAGACGAGGAGCTGTGTGCAAACTGTCACAAAAACAGAAAGAAAGAGTTAAAGTCACATACAATATTAATCAAAAAACAACTTCTTACACAATGCCCCCTATAGTTATGGAAAACTGAGGGAAGTAAATTACATAATCTCTGTCTGACATCTTCTGACCCATTTTTCTGTCCGTAAATGGACATTCCTAAAAGCCTCAAATGATTCTTATTTGACGGGAAGAACTACGTATGAACCTTTGCCCATGACGCGAGTGAACTGAGCGGGGATGTCTCCCTCGGCTATGACCGTGGAGCTGCCCTCCGTCTCTCCTCCGCCCAGGTGGGAACTGGCGATGCTGCTCTTCCCCTCTGCGCTCAGCAGGTGGCGCTGTGAAGACTCCTCTGTGCTGCAGGCTTTAATGGGCGTCTGGATGATCTGGTGGAGCTCCTGCAAAGGAGCACGTAGATTCCCTCCCTCCAAAATGTCCTGAAAGAGAGAGAGAGATGACAAATGAATGGACGTGAGCGTAGCTGTTATATTCAAAGTTGCGGTGCAGCATTATTTTGGACGCTTCCATAAATTCAATACGGGCAACTGTCAGGTGTCGGGATATTTCAGACATGTAATGAGGCAGGAAATGACATGTGAGGACAAAATAAAGGTCTACCAAAAATACGAGCATGTTTGTTTCCCCGTCGCACGGTGCGACTCTTAACAGGGCCGACACATGCGGGACATAAAAACTTTAAATGGATCCAACTATCAGGAGGAGGTGTCTGATTTCTGATGCTACAAATGCATCGAGATGGAAAGCTTGATGAAAAGGTTGCTCTGAAATTAGACATCCGGCTCATGTCTCTTGTTGTTTCAAATATTGTGTCCTTGAATTAAATAGATGACATTTAATAATTAACACACATACAAATTGCATGTGAAAATGATAATGGCAGAGGTTTGGGCTTCAGAGGCTGGAAACTGAAAGGTTGAAGGTTCAAACCCAAATCTGAAACTTTGCAAAAATTATCCACAGTATGAATGACTGCAAATGTAAAGTTTAATAGGACTGCTCACAAAGACTATGGGGTTGAAATGAACTGAGATGAGGAAAGAGAGGCTCTGACCTTCTCCAAACAGCGCAGCACGTTTTGTCTGTCTTTCAGCTTCTGAATACTGATGATGATCTTGTGCCGTGCCCCTTTGGTGACTTGCTATATCAGAGAAAAACAAGATTTAAAACAAAATCTGACATGCTACATGACATAACAACAGATCTCATTCTATGCAAAACTGCTACAATATATAAAATGTAAAAATCTATATATGTACATAATACGATTCCCCTACAATAATAGCCACATTTCACACATAAAAACACACAAATTGCCATAAAATTAACTTTTCCAATGAGGCACTGTATGAATTACTCCACAAGTAATGGCCACCAAAATTACATGTCATTTGTCAGAAATGACCTGTAGCGGTGTCAAAAATACAGCAGGCTACACCTAGTTGTAGGCACAAATTATTTGGAGCTAAATGTTGTTAGCAAACTAGCTAAATCAAGACATTGTAATTGATTTCCAACCCCTGCATCACATAAATAGCTAGAAGAGTCATTGAGTATCTGAGTCTTTTGATTGGCTCAAACTCTCACATGAGCATGTCTGTATCTTGTGCATGCTAGAACCTCTCTGGCAATGTTACTTGCTTTAACCATTTTTACACTGAAGATCTGCAAAACTGATTTTCTTGATCAGTATTTTTGAATGAGCTTTGCCATGACATGCAGAGAAAAAACTAAATGATTTAACTAAAACAAGTGAGCAAATGAATAATTATGGTTACACTTTAAGGTGTCCTTGTTACAGTGTAATTATATATTTAACTACTGAGTAATATCTACTTAGCATGTAATTACTTGCATGTAATTATGCATAATTTATTGTTGTTATAATAGTAAGTACGTAACGTGCAACAAGGACAGTGTAAAATAAAGTGTTACCTAGTGTGTTACCTATTATGTTTTATTAATTCATACTCTTGTTTTCATTAAATCTCTGCCATGATTTACTAATTAGTTTCCTTGTTTTAATTTACTAATTAGTTTCCTTGTTTTAATTCAATTAAATCATAACTACAATTTACCTAAAATGAGGAAACAAATGAACAAGTCTTGGGAACAAAAAATTCTTAATTTTTGGCTAATATGTCTTTTTGAACTGATTAAAAATCTTATTTTTACATATGTTGAATTATTTATACTGGAATACAAGACAAAACTATTGAATAAAAAAGTCATTTTTGCAGCCTAGCAATGAAACGTATTAAAACACCAACCTGAGCTTCCAGCTGCTGCTCCGTCAGAGACATCATCTCATCATACGTCATGGTGGAGAAGAGTCCAGCGTACTTATGGAGACGGAGACTCTTCAGCCACGCCGGCACATCTGAGAGGGACATCACATTGTTCCAGATGAAGAGCAATGCAGGATCATTTTTCTTGTAAGTGACCTAGTTCTTAAAGCCCTGGGCTCATCATGACTAATTAGACCAATTCATTATTTGTTTACTTAAGTCTACATAAAGACTTCTGTGGCTCACCCCTCATCCCGCTGCCCTCCTCATGGAATGTACTTCGGACAGCGGCGTGTTCCTCCAGGTGCTCGCTGCCGCCGCTGCCCGAGGACGCCACGCTGCTCTGAGGAGAGATGGGGGCGTGGTCGGGGGCCGGCCCGCGGGGACGCAGGTCCTCCTGGGAGAGCCATCCGTGCCCCAGAGGCTGGTTAGAGCCGCCGCTCATCGGAGGGGTCAGAGACACCGAACGCCGCAGAGGACTGTGCTGTCCACCCGAAAGAACTGCGAGAAAAGAGACATGCGCCGTGAGTTAGGGCCACAGCGATCATCATAAACACAAGCAAGTCAGGACTGTTATATTTCTGGAAACTTCTGTCAAAAGTTTCAAATTTACAAGCTACGATTAGTAGCTCTGTTGTCACTAAGCAGACATAAGGGTGAACTTTTTAAAACATACTATTTTCTGTCTAGTCAGTGTGGACAATCAGGGGGTCGAGTAGTAGAGGGCTGGTCATGCTAGACTTTAAGCATGTGAAATTATTTTGGACTGCAATGAATATGAGCAACAGGATATGATTTCATATTCCAGGGCTATTTTGAATAATAAACAATAATGTATTCAAAATGTTATACCATTTAACATACCATCTACTCTACTCCATTTCTTACATTAATCAATTAGTGATTACAATACACTAGCTCTATTAATAATTTTATCACAGTCTTTGAGAAATAAATAATTGGAAAATAGTTGCCAAATGATGAGATCACTTTAATATTGAATACATTTAAAATATTTTATTATTAAAATATATTTTTGTTTACATTACTGTTATTTTAGTATTATTTATAAACTATTATACTATTTAATATTTTGAATTAACTTTTATTTTTATATTTTCATTGTAATTTTGTCATGTTGATTTGTTTTATTAGGTTTTTTTTAAAATATTTGTATTTAGTTTTCATTTACACTTATTTCAGTTATAGTTTTACTAATTTTAGTACTTCAGATAACTTTTCATAAGAGATTTAGTTACACTGGTTTACATAATTTAAAAAAAACAATCTTTTTGTAGACGCATAAAACTATATATTATATCAATATACTAAATAAAAAAGTAGCTATTTATTTTATTTAGTCTGCTATTTTTTATAACACAATGGACAAACCTAATGTGTAACTTTAACATGCTGTCAGATGAAAATGCAGTCAGTAACAAATTTATAAGCTCCATGTTTTTTGGCTCACTGACTAGAACAGACTCATGTGTTTGGGATCTGACTATGCTTTTGATTCACTAAAAAGAACTGACTCAAGAGTCATTTGTTCGTGAATCAGACTACACTGCTAAAGCTGCACAGTAAGTTTTTGATTCACTACAAGGAACACTAAAAAGAACCACTCAAGAGTCTGAATGATTTAGAACCAGTTCTGAATAAAAGTTCCTGGTTCCAATCCCAAATGACAAGCAAATTATACATTATCAATACCAGCTCATCTCAGATATGAACTGTACCCCATATCCAAGCAGACTCGTGTGTGGTTGGAATTTTGAACAACTTTCATGGCAAACATCTGAGACTAGTCTGACTAACAGCTTCTGTAGCTCTAAACTGCTTTAGCCAGCACAAGCAACACAAGTTTATTTGTTTCCAGTAAGGGGGGAAAACCTGGCAAACCAAACAAGCTGCGAGTCTTTTCCATTGCACCTACTAAACAGGTGAGCCTGTCTTCCTCTTCTGGAACATTCGACCCCGTCACGGATGAGGGGAAAGAGGAAACAAACAGAGAATGAGATGGAAAAGATACGTTGTAGTGAACCGTGTGGAGAGCCTTCTCTCCTCCTATATGCGGCTGTAAATGTTTGGACTATGTATAGGTCTTCGCGGGCTAGTTTAAAATAGGTGCCCAGCTAACATTACAAGCTCCAGTCCCTAAATATTAGCCATTTTCCCTAAATACAAACCCCCACAAAGGATACCTTACAAGGGAAGAGCTGGGATGGTATGCGGTGCTTAGTTGGGGAGGTGAGAGGGTGTTTGTGTGGGTAAAGAAAGAAGGACACAGGATGCTGCTCTAATTCAATTTACAAATGTTCATTGGTGAGTATGTGGAAAAAATTTCAAAGATGGACTTATATATTATTAGATTTTATTCTCCTCTGTCAAGGAGACAAATAAGCTTTTTATTGTCTTACCAATCATGATTAAAAATCTGCTGTAAAGAAGTCAATTTACACCTACCGTGATACCGTGAATCCTTCATTTTAGTGTTATTAATATATTAATGTATTTACAGAAAATAAATAAATTGTATTAATTAATGAATTTAAAAAACATATAAAGAAGCTGGTGCCAATTTCACCGTTCACCTGACACCATACATGGATATAAAATGTGATGTATGCATATCATAATTTATAGTATTTAATTTGGATAAATTAATTCATTATTTAAAAATGATATATACCATCTACTCTTATTTTAAATAGAAAACATTTAATACATTAATTCATCAGTGATTACAATCCACTATATCCATGCTTTTCTCACAGGCTTTGAGAAAAAAATAACTGGAAAATTATTGCTATTAATGAGATAATTTTACTACAAAATAATTTAATTTTTTATTGTTAAAATAATGTACCTTTTTTTATTGTTTACAGCAGTGCTGTTTTAGTATTATTTATAAACTATTAAAGTATTATTACATTTAATAAGTTTACTTTTTAGTATTTTTTTTTAGTTTCATTTGTATTGTTTTAATTAGTAGTTTTAATTAAATAACAGTTAAATTACATTACAGGTTTACAAAGGAAATGCAATGTTAGTGTTGTATTTGGTTCCACTAATTATTCTGTTAAATATAAATAGCAATAGTGTAGGCCATGTTGTTAATTTTTTAGCATGTTAGAAGGTAGTTTTTCGGCAAAAAATGAAAAAAATGTTTTGTTTTTTTTGGTAAATGCCCAAATGAATCAAATCAAAATTGCAATTAAACCCAAATGAAAGCTTGTGAATCTGAATCAAACTGAATTCAGGAAATCCGTATCAATACACAGCCTTAGCTTACATGATACAGAGGGTTAAACTAAACCCACAATAAGTCAAAGAGAACAGCAGTATTTGTCCAGTGGACAGATAAGATAATATTTTTAAAGCCTACATCCTGAGGCTGCTGGAGGTGAGCTGTGAAACCAGTCCTTTGTGCTGTTAAGTAGTCAAAAATAAAGAGGATCTGGTGGAGCAGTGCTTTAAATGTGCCCTTATTTATATCCTCAGCTGTCTCCTTCATCAGAAAAAAAGACCCTTGCATTCTTAGCTGGAAATATCATGCTCTGACCACAGATATGTTCAATCTGAATATCTCTGTTACGCCCACAGCACAGTAGTGCCGCAAACACACGTTTTTTCCTCTCGTTTCGTGGGCTATCATACTTCTGAATGCTCCTACATGTGAGAGATAAACTTGAAGTCATTAGTACAACATCTGAACTGTCCAGAAGGAAATAAGTGGGGATTTGAGAGAGTCACAATAATATCAATGATGAAAGACCTGACATCTTGCTAGTCTGCATCTGCAGCTGTTTTAATCGCACTTGCCAAAGACGAAATAGACAAAATAGCAGCTAGCTTATATGAAACACCTGTGGTTTTGGACAGACTAAGCAATGGGAGACAGACGGCGTCCCACGTTAAGCCGAAAGTGAAGAATAGGCCACTCACTTGTGTTGGTCCCACTGCCTGTACCTACAGCGTTGATAGTGGAGGGCACGGAGGATGATGGGTACAGTGAGAGGTGCCCGTTTTCGCAGCCCTGTTGCTGCTGCTGCCAACTTCCCAGCCCAGAGTCCCTCGAGCTCTGCCAGCCGTTGAGACGGTCGTCCGACCCGTAGCGCTGGTGATGGGGATAGAGGTGCGGAGGCTGCCCGTGGTGAGAGGAAGGCGCGCGCTCAAGGGAGTCCCCGGCTCCTCGGGCGGCCGCCCGCTCCTCCAGGTGGTTGAGCCAGAGGGCGAGGTTCCCCCGGTCCTCGAGGGAGGTTGCGGGGTGGATGAGGGCATAGGACAGAAGCTGCCTGCTTTCCTCTAAGTGCCGGCCATGTTCGATGGTGTGGCCCAAGATCTTCGGCAGGAGACTCATGTACTCCACCTTGGCCTCAACGTTGCCGGGTTTGAGGAGAGGCAGGTGGGTCAGAACCAGAGAGATCACCCGTTCTTTCGGCTCACTCTGCCACTGACTGATCACCACTGCAAAATAAGAAAAAGAAGAATTAACATAGGTTTACAGAAGTTTACAAAAAAGAGCATCTTAAAAATAAAATAAAATATAATAAATAAAAATATATAATAATATATAACAAATATATAATTAAAAATAACTTCAAAGATTCTTAAAATAAAATAAAATAAAACTAAAGTTTAGCACATATTTTCACAGAAAAGGTCACCTTAAAATAAAATAATATAATAAAATAAATGGAATTCGAAATTTAGCATAAGTTTACAGAAAGCACCTTAATAAAATAGAAAAAATAAATAAATAAATAGTATTGTAGGTTTGGCATAAATTCTCAGAAAAGGGCACATTAAAATAAAATAAAATAAAATAAAATAAAATAATAAAATATGAATTTAACATGGGATAGATATGGTTTATCGCATTGTGCATGGAAGGTACACAGTGATACATGCCTGGATGAAATAACATGAGCAAGTCATCCCTGTTTTTACTCTTCCTTTAAAATAACTGCTGCATTTTAAGCATTTGATGAGGACACTATTCGTAACCAGGGTCATGCAACCCATTGTAACATGCCTCAGAAATGAACTATAGGAACTATAGATACTTTGAGGTCACGGCAGAGGCTTTGTCCACCACCAATAATAGAGAAAGCCGGCCACAGACTGAACTTCTGGCCACCTCCAGATCATGTCTATGACTCATTTATTCTCTGGGTCTGTCTTTACTTTGGACATGGAGGCACAAGTGGCATCCAAAAAATGTCTTTTTGTAGGCCTAATGATACACGATCATAATCTCATGAAAGCTGTCAACAACATGTCCAGGTCCTGTTTCACCCCAAAATCAAAAGAAAGATATAGTTTTCCTAAATAAATTGATTATTTTTAGGAACAATGTTTTTTTCATATGAACCTACAATGAAAAGAAAAATGTAATTCTCAATAACATATGCAAAAATAATTATATATTATTTAAATGATAAAATATGTATACATCATTGTAGTATGTTCTGTCCTGCCTTTAATGTTGACAATATTAAATTAAATAACTAAAATGTAAAATAAAAATGTATAAAGTGTCATTTGCTTTTGATTTGGGGATAAAATGTGTCCCTGACATGTTTACAAATACAGAAAATAATCATTAGCATTAGATCAAGAGACATATTTTGCAGTTTAAAATGACACTGATTGTAGCGTTACCGAAACAGGATCATAAATGTTTCATCGGTGTGTGTATAAGTAGAGATGTTTCAGCGGTCTTCTGTCATGTTTAGCACGAAGCTATGCTTGTTTAGACCTCATACCAGTGTCATGCTAAAGACAGATGCACAGACTTGAGGACGGCTGTGGACTG
The DNA here is from genome assembly GCA_021397915.2 of Tor tambroides. Taxonomy (NCBI): domain Eukaryota; kingdom Metazoa; phylum Chordata; class Actinopteri; order Cypriniformes; family Cyprinidae; genus Tor; species Tor tambroides. Next base: position 113,605 of record JAFVLL020024278.1, on the reverse strand, counting down.
ATGATTAAGTGTCTCTCTGGGAGTCTTTTTCAGGCACTTCCATTTTTACTGATGGGCCACCGGGATTCTAGAGGGCAAGCAGACAAACCCAGTTCACACCCCCTGGTGGTCCTTTATCTATGAACCTATTCAAACCCACAACTTTTCAGTTACTTACCCAGACTTTAAATCAACATCCATTTATTACAAAGCGCAATAAAATACTGTACATTTGATCAAGTTCATATCCACAGTCAGTACTAACTAAGACCATGTGTGTGCAACCACAATCACAAACCACTTAAAAACATGTTGTGTTAAAAGGAATAGTTTACCCAAAAATGAAAATTTGCAGAAAATTGTCTCACTCTCAGGCCATTCAAGATGTAGATAAGTTTGTTTCTATATCAGAGCAGATTTGGAGAAATTTAGCATTACATCACTTGCTCACCAATGGATCCTCTGCAGTGAATGGGTGCCGTCAGAATGAGAGTCCAAACAGCTGAAAAAAACATCACAGCAATCCACAAGTAATAAACATGACTCCAGACCATCGATGGAATTAACATCTTGTGAAGTGAAAAGTTGTGTTTTGCAATAAACAAATTCACATCAAAGTGTTTTTAACTTCAAACCATTGCTTCTGCTCAAAATGTAAGTCCTCTATCCATAATATTGGTTTCTCCAGTAAAAAAAGTCATCTCATCTGAATCAGGAGAGAAATAATATGCACAGACGAAGCACCACTTAAAAGTGAAAACGGTTCAAAACAAATATGAGGTTGGATTTTGATGTAAGAAGTAGTGCTGTCAAACAAATAATCGCGATTAATCGCATACAAAATAAAAGTTTTTGTTTACATATATGTGTGCATACTGTGTATATTTATTATGTATATATATAAATACACACACATGCATGTATATATTTTGAAAATATTTACATGTATTCTCATGCATATATTTATATTCATATAATTTATATTTTTCTTAAATATATACATGCATGTGTGTGTATTTATATATGCATAATAAATAGACACAGTACAAACACATATATTATGTAAACAAAAAACTTTTATTTTGAATGCGATCGATTAATCGTTTGACAGCACTAGTAAGAAGACAACAGTGGATAGACTTTTTCACTGGAGAAAGTGTTATTATGGATTATGGACTGGTATTTTGGCCAGAAGTGATAGTTTAAAGTTAAAATGCATTAATGATGGATTTGTTTATTTAAAAACATGCAGCTTTTTGCTTCACAAGACATTAATTGATGAACTGGAGTGTGAATTGCTTGTAGATTATTGTGATGATTGTAATGATTTTATAAGCTGTTTGGACTCTCATTCTGACGGCACCCATTCACTGAAGAGGATCCATTGGTGAGGAAGTGACATAATGCTAAATTTCTCCAAATCTGTTCTGATATAGAAACAAACTTATCTACATCTTGGATAGACTGAGGGTGAGTAAATTTTCATTTTTGGGTGAACTAATCTTCCTTCAAGATGTGAAGAAATATCTAAGAGAAAGTTTCAAAAAACCAAATTAAAGTGCTTAGTCAGAAACACAAGAGGATTCTTCATAAATTACATCCAGTGAGTGATGAGAGAAGGTTACACGTCCACCACTATGTGTCACCACTCAGCGCAGTTCAGTTGTGATTTGCCAAAGGTTGTGATGAGTTTATCTGGTAATAAAGTCCTCATGACCCTCAGTAACACTCCTCTACTAAAATTAGAGCCCAGCATTCAACTTGGCCAGCGTCCTGCTCTACCTCAGCGGTTGCCAGCTCCTCTATGGCTCTCACACTCCTCCATCATTACACAGTTCTTCTTCCTTCGCTCCACCCATCCAGCTGGATATAGAGGGAGTGCTGCTGCTAAAACAATGCAGCTTACTCATCTCAATGATTCTGACTTCCTCTGCCACCATCCCCCCATTCACTTCCTTCAGGATCCGATCGCAGAGCTTCCAGAGAGACGTCGGACCTTTCTCACACTATCCCTTTCCTATGTGGCTCATCACTGAATCCTACATCTGATATTTTGCAAGAACAGACCCACCAGATATTACAAATCTCATGTGTCAGCCACGCATGTAAATTTTATTTTTTGTGTACTTGCATTCTGACACATTTCTGAACATAGCAAAACTCATTTTGAGATGCACTAATATTAAACTGCTGGCAAATACTGACTGATTAACAACCAATAAACGGCAGATATTAAAATTCTATATTATGACATCTAAACAGTGTTATTTTAGTATTATTTATAAAATATTATACTATTTTGTATTAGTGTTTATTTTTATATTTTCAGTTTTCATTTGAGTTTAACTTTTAGTAATTATGTTATGTGCTTTTGTCATTTTTATTTGTTGTTGATTTTAAGAAATATTACTTTATAGTTTACATTTATTTTTATATCAGTTTTTTTTGTAATTTTAGCACTACAACCTAAACTTATTTTAGTTAGTTGACAAGGCAACAATTCTAATTTATCGTTTTTTTGTCTAAAACTTATATTTTCTTTTAGCTTTACTTAAATTACCCACAACTATTTTTAATAGTTTTAAATAACAGTAAGAATACTGTTTCTGAATAAAATAAAATACTAAAAACAAAACAAATAAACAAACAAAAACACTAAAATAAACAGTTTTTTACATGATTTGCAAATAAAACAACAAATAAAAGTTTTTTCATTTTCATTTTCCATCTTCATTTTTTACCCGGCTGCCTTAAAATATTAAGTTTAGTCAACACAGATATCTAGGTTGTCACTTAGTACAACTTAACATTTCAAGTTGACTAAACTTATTTGAGTTGACTAAACTTAAAATTTTAAGGCAGCCGGATAACAAATTATTTTAAGTTGACTCTTTTTTTTTTTTTTTTTTAAAAGTGTTATTAAATTTTTATTATTATTTTTAAGATTAACGTCAAGTGAGCATTAGATGACTTTAAAGGTCATCTAAATGTAAAATTATCATATTAGCGCTGTCAAATGATTAATCGTGATTAATCGCATCCAAAATAAAAGTTTTTGTTTACATATTATGTGTGTACTGTGTTTATTTATAATGTATATATAAATACACACACATACAGTATATAATTTGAAAATATTTACATTTATACATTTATATTATTATATTTTATATTATATATAAATATATTTAATATATAAACGTAACATATTCTTCTAAAATATATACATGCATGTGTTTGTATTTATATATACATAATAAATATACACAGTACACACTCATATATTATGTAAACAAAAGCTTTTATTTTGGATGTGATTAATTGCGATCAATTGTTTGACAGCACTAATATATATATATTTCCAACACAGATAAATTAATAAAAAAATTAAGCTGTGAATATCTAATTATAAATATAAGAGACAAACCATGAGCTCTGAGGCTGTTGAAAAGAAAAGTAAAAGCTTTTGTAGAAGCCATAAGTCATATGACTGGACTGGTTTAAACTGGTTTATGATGGTCTTGCAGCCCAACCAACGTGGTTTAACTGGTTAGCAAAATGGTCTTGTGAACTGTAAAGTTCCAAAAAGGTACATTAGTACATACTAATTCATATGTCATAGCCTAGCAGTCTACTCATAGACCCCCGGAGCTGGTGGAACGTGACCCTCACAGGAATGTGTTTCTCTCTGTCTCTTCTTCTGTGCCCAAAACTCTCTCCTTCTTTTACTCTTCTTTTGACTTATCCACCAAAACCGCCCTCCTTTTACAGTATGTAAAGTGCTTACAACTATTAACTAAATCATTGGAACGAAAAAATGTAGGATGTGAAAGTGAGAGGGAGAAAGAGACAGAAACGTAGTGAAGGCAACATTCTGCAGGGAGTCTGTGAATCACAGTTGATTCACAGCGGTCAGTCTGAGGAAAGCCCTTCTTTAAGGCTCCACTGAGTCATTTTTAGACAGTAAAACATTGCGTTCTAGTGAACTCCACGTGGCGCCTGCTCTCAGCGAACAGAGCTTTCAAACATCCCTGCGTTCGGTCGTAATTTGTATTTCCTCCACTCCTTCCACTTAACCTTCCGATTGGCTTAAAATAGAAGCTGCTCTTCAACAGCACAATGTTTGAGTGTACAAACTACTCCAGAGGAGCGAGGCCTGAGCAAAAACACTGAGAAACTATTACTCCTGAGCCTCACTAAACCAATGACTGTCTTTTTGAGGGAGTCAATGAATGCAGTCAACTGATTCGTTCAAAAAAACTGATTCATTCGGGGACAAAATAAGTGACTGGCTTAATTCAGAATATCACACCATCATTCTATTCTTACAACTGAGTATGCTAGCATGCTATTTTGAATTTAGTCACTGTCTTTATGAGTCACAAATTCATTAAACTGATTCATTCAAAATCACTGACTCATTTATAAATTCAAGTTTTTTTTATTAGTGTGTCACTGAATCATTGATTTTTTAAAAAATATTTTTATGTAATGTTTTGGAAACAGACTAAAAAAAGACATGATGTCATTAAGACACATTGAGAAAGCTGATAATTGATAATACAAATAACCGTTCATAATATAATTCCATATGTAAAAATTATATTTCAAAACATTTAGCTATATTGAAGGTACAGTAAAACATGCCCACTTACACTACCCATTCATAGTTTTGGGGTCTATTCCCATATCTATCTATCTATCTATCTGTCTATCTATCTACATATCTCTCTCTCTCTCTATATATATATATATTGTCTCAAGATGGCGGCGCGTGCACACGCTGCGGCTTCTCTCTCTCCCGACAGAACGGTGTTTTCGTGTTTCTTATTTTGTGAGTTGCAGTGTTTTTGTACGTCTTCGTCGCGTCTATCTGTTTTAAATCGCGCATACAGTCGTGAGTTTCTGCTCGACGTTGGCAGAACCACATTTTTAGAGTTGAACTTCGCGCACGCTGAAGAGCTGCGGGACCTCGGTCTGCTCCGGAGGCCTACAACATCACCGACCCCCACTACTGCATCTCGCCCACAGCGGAGACGCCACAAGCAGTGTGAGAAGAAACAGAAGAGGGGTAAGCGCGGAGGTATCCGGGCTAGGCTAGCAGCTAACCCACACAAGCCAGCTATCCCCACCATCGTACTGGCCAACGTACGCTCTTTGGACAATAAACTAGACTACATCCGACTACTACGCTCAACTCAGAGGACTGTAAGAGACTGTTGTGTTTTTGTTTTCACGGAAATGTGGCTCAGCAACATTCAGCTCGACCAGCTAACATGCTATCGAGCGGACAGAGCTCTCGTCAAGGGAGGTAAGACCCGCGGCGGCGGGCTTTGTGTTTACATCAATGACGCGTGGTGCCGCGATGCTGTTGTGGTCTGCAAACACTGCTCACCCCTGGTGGAGTTTATGATTATTAAGTGCCGGCCGTTCTATCTACCGAGAGAATATACAGCCATACTGCTCGTTGCTGTATACATCCCTCCCAACTCCAACAACAACAGGAGTGAGGCACTGAATGAACTGTACCAGCACATCAGTGAGCAGCAGACAGCCCACCCTGATGCTTTCCTCATCTTGGCTGGAGACTTCAATCACGCAGACCTAAAGAGTGTGTTCCCAAAAATACACCAACATGTTGACTTTCCAACACAGGGAAACAACACTCTGGACTTTGTTTACACCACCCAGAGAGGAGCTTACAAGGCCCTACCCCTCCCCCATCTTGGCACCTCAGACCACATCACTGTCATGCTAATGCCTGCATTAGAGCCCTGCACGGGCCTCAAATTTAGGCCCTAGCCCGGCCCTGGCCTGAGATGCTCAGGCCCTAGCCCGGCCCGTGTCCGAAAGCTTATCAGAATTACCGGCCCGAGTCCGACCCGAGCCCGTCTTTTTTTCCCCCTTCTCCCAAAACAGCTTATACTACTGTTTCGGCTATTAAAATAGTTCAGTTTTGAATGTAATGGCAAAATTATTATATTTCGTTAAGTTTTTTTAAGTTAATTTAGAAAAACGTTTGGAACGTTTTTGTTTGTTAAATATAAGTTTTTGTTTTTTAAAGTAACGACCAAGCGACCAGCGGCAGACAGTGAGTTGATCATAGCCTATGTTTGATCAATTTAGCCTTCTCAAATCATCACGACTTGCCTAAAATAAAATCTATAGATATATTAAAACAGTTCAAGCATATAATAATGTTTTAACGTTAAACCTGCGCTATAATAATTATAATGTGCGCTATAGCCTATATCCAAGTTTGAGTGGAGAGTGGAAGCTAAAGTACGCTCTGCAGGACATGGAGGCACCAACGCAAACACTTGGATTTTTTTCAGCGGAAACAAATTAAAATAGCCTACGCCGTCATTTTTTTTTTTTTCTGATAAAGGTAAGAGTAATACATACATAATTCGGAACTGTAAAGGGTCTACTTTTATTTGTGTGCACTCACAATACCAACAAAAGGTTGTGCTTTTATAAAACAAAGAAAACATACATGATGCACTTTCTGCCGTCTAGTCTTGAACAGGTGTGCTTCACAAAAAATGAACCGAAGCTGAGCGAATACATGCTTCACAGACATAATAAATATATCTATGGAAAGCTTTAAATTATCACTTAACGAAATAAAAAAAAATTGAAAACAAAAACTCTATTATAATCTTAATCATAATCAAAAAAGATGCATTTCTCTCTAAAGCCGAGTCTAATGAGGAGATGGCGAGTCAGGATCAGCAACTTCATCCTTGCGACACGGACTCAGAAAACATTAGTTTATTAGTAAATAATTCAAATATCTCCTTACTATTTCCCGCGGACACATTCATGGTTATTATGTTTGCTGGGGCTTTGCAGCAAGCTTCAGTCTATTGCGTGTATTTGAAGGCAGAACTCTTCAGCTGCGCTGAAGTCACTTGCGCTTGCTGCTGCTGCTGCTGCAGGACTCTAAACACCGTCGAGCCACTCTCAGTCGCGGCAGCACGGTCTCGTGTTGTTTACACCAGCGCGGCAATTTTTTTCATCACTAATCGATGGATGTCACTTACAATATAAAAATAAGAGGCCCAAAACAGGCCCGGGAGGCCGTGTCGCATCTGGAACTGAAAATTGGCCAGCCCCGGCCCTAGGGCGTAAAAAAGTCGGGGCCGTCGGGCCCGGGCCGGGAAATGCAGGGCTCTAGCCTGCATACAGACATTCGTTTAAGTCACCAAACCAGTTCACAAACAGATGCAAAGTGGCCGGAAGGGGTCGTCAGAGGCACTTCAAGACTGTTTTAACACCACGACTGGAATATGTTTTAAGCTTGAGCTGCCACATACAACACCACAGACCTTCAAGAGTACTCAGAGACTGTCACTGCCTACATCTGGTGCATTGATGATGTAACAGTCACAAAGACCATCACTGTCCGGGCCAACCAGAAGCCGTGGCTGACAGGGGAGGTGCACAGACTCCTGAAGGCTCGAAATGCTGCCTTTAGAGCTGGAGATGAGGAGGGCCTGAAGACAGCTAGGGCCAACCTATCCCGCGGCATCAGAGAGGCTAAGAGACAGTACTCCAGGAGGATAGCCCATCGTTTCAGCGACAGCAGAGACACTCGGAGCCTGTGGCAGGGGATTCAGACCATTACGGACTACAAGCCCCCACCACAGACCTGTGACAGCACCATCCCCCTGCTGAACGAGCTGAACGCCGCCTTTGCTCGCTTTGAGGCACAAAACAGCACCACTGCGCAGAAGACTCCATGTCAGAATGCTCCACAAAAAAGACTCATATGCCAGAATGCTGTTCAAAGACTTCAGTTCAGCATTCAACACAATCATCCCTCAACAGCTCATTCATAAATTGGTTCAGCTGGGGCTCAATACTTCGCTGTGCAACTGGCTGCTGGACTTTCTGACTACAGGAGACCTCAGGCAGTATGGGTCGGCAGTAACACATCCCAGCACCATCACACTGAACACAGGGGCCCCAAGGATGTGCTGAGCCCCCTCCTCTTCACTCTGCTGACCCATGACTGTACACCGTCAAACAACTCCAACCTCTTCATTAAGAATTTCCAGATGGCTCTGCGACTGTGATGGGGTCTCATCAGCAACAGAGATGAGACAAACTACAGGAGCGAAAGTGTCGCCTGGCCGGGTGGTGCAGTGACAACAGTCTCTCTCTGAATGTGGAGAAGAAGACGAAGGAGATTGTTGTTGACTTCAAAGGAAGTCACCACACTCAAGCATACTCCTCTGACCATCAATGGTGCGACTGTGGAGAGAGTGAGCAGCACCAGGATTCCTGAGTGTACCTCCACAGAGGTTCTCTCACTGGACCTAACAACACTGCAGCACTGGACAGAAAGCACAGCGACGTCTCTACTTCACTCATAAACTCCAGAAGAGCCAGAGCCCCGGCCCCCATCATGTGCACCTTCTACAGAGGCACCGTGAGAGCATTCTGACTAGCTGCATCACTGTGGTATGGTGCCTGCAAGTAGATCCTGCAGCAAGACCCTTCAACGCATAGTGAGAGCAGCTGAAGATTGTTGGTGTCTCTCTCCTCCTCAGGACATCTACAGCACCTGTCTCACCCTTAAAGCCCTCTGCATTGCAGGTGATCCCACCCACCCGTCACACAGCATCTTCAGTCTGCTGCCATCAGGGAGGAGACTGCGGAGTCTCCAGGCCAGGACCAGCACACTGAAGGACAGCTTCATACATCAGGCTGTCAGGAAGCTCAACTCTCTCCCGACTCTGCCCCCACTCCCCTCTTTTGCCCCATGCACCTCTGATAATAGACTGATAAGCTCTTTTGCACTACACCAATTATATCTGCACTGTTTGTTTATTTCACTGGTTTGCACTCTATCTACCATGTGCCTTATGCTACTTCATCTATTTTTTTACTTGTCCTTATTTGTATATTTGTAATAGTTGCATTTATATATATATATATATATATATATATATATATATTTGATTTGTATTTATCTGTATTTTTACGTTCTACTGTTAGTGTTTAGTGTATCTGTATGCACCAAGTGTCTGAGAGTAACGCAATTTCAATTCTCTGTATGTATGTACTGTACATGTGGCAGAATTGACAATAAAGCAAACTTTGACTTTGACATATTCATTTCATGTTAACAATAGAGTAAACAGTAAAATACATCAAAATACAGTAATACTGTGAAATATTATTACACAGGAATGAAACAAATGACTAACACATGTCTTTATTAGTGAGTCAATGAATCATTTAATCAACTGATTCATTCAAAACATATTCATTTAGAAACAAAATAAGTGACTGGCTGAATTGTGTAATTTTATGTCATTTTTACATATAAAGTTATGTCAGAAACACTAAGAATAATATGCTAGTATGCTACTTCGAATTTAGCCACTGTCTTTAAAAACAAGTCAATGAATCATGCGTAAAACAGATTCATTCAAAAAAAAAAAGATTCAAAATGCAAATGTTTTAATGAGTGTGTCACTGAATCATTTATTCATTTTTCAATGTAAAATCTCTTGCTTACTGATTACATGAGACGTTACATATAAAGCAAATAATCTTGTGTTAAGAATGGAACACAATTATCCTTTTACATCAACAGACCTTAAACAAACAGAAACACAGACAGACATGCTGTTCACCAGACGGAGATGGGTGGTTAAACCCAAGCAGTGCACATTAGAGACCGTTCAGCCGACCGTACACAGACAGACATTTTCCACTTTTAATTAGATGAACTTTGAGTCACATTTAATGAGAGACCGAACATAAACCCCCTGCATGCCGCTGTAACAGCATCAGTGCCCCTCTTGACCTGGATACACGCCTCGATAACACTCAACCCCATCATATGCCACCAGATGCTCCATTAACACGAGGGACACAATTGGCAGCTGATAAAAACGCACGCACAGTCATACAAACAGTCACGCACACGCCCACGTCTGCATGGGAGGAGATGTGTTTGTCAGACGCATGATTCTCTAGTGCTAAAAATAGGACGGCCACAACACCGTCTCCAAACACCAGTGGACTGGCGATAACACCCTATTTATATGAGACCACCAGAGACTGCATCAGCTGAAACACACACACCCTGTGCTGACACACTGCACACAGTAAGGTCGGCGAAAGACAAGGGATCAGAGGCTGCTTTTGCAACCTCGTTTTCACCTTTGCTCCTTTACAAAAAATACTGATATATCAGATAGGAATTCCATGTTACAGCTGCATTTATATGATACTTTTTAAATATTTCATATACAAGGATTAAATTATACTCATTAAATTATACTTTAAATGACATTAAATATATATATCAACTTTTTATCTTTTTGTTTATTTTAAATAGTCCTGCGGTGTGATAAATGAATAGAAAAAAAATTACTGATTAAATTATACTTCAAATTACATATATACACACATATTATATTATATTATTTTTTTGCAAATTTTCAATCAGCTTTTTGCCTCTTTGTTTATTTTAAATAGTTCTGCAGTGTGATAAATGAAACAAAAATATTCCACGTAGCTTCCAAATTAATATGAGGTCATAAAAACTACAAGCACAATTATAATATGAAAATGTGGTTTAAAATACTTTTAGATGGACTAAATCATGTCAACTATAATTTAAAACTAGCTTTAAAATTCCCTTCAAATCTCTCAAGATAAAGCTCAAAACAAAATAAGAGCGTCACATAAAAGTAGAGTAAAAACAGTAATATTTAAAACATTACTACAATCTAAAATAACTTTTTATTTTAATACATTTTACAATATAACTTATTCCAGTGGTTGCAAAGCTGAATTTTCAACAGGCATTACTTCAGTGTTCAGTGTCATATTGGAAATGACTCAAATATGCTGATTTGGTGCTCAAGAAATATTTCTTATTATTATTATTATTAGTAACTGAAAACAGAAAACAGTGCTGATTAATATTTTTGAGGAATCATGATTTTTCATATTGTTTGAGAAGTCTTTTGAGAAAACATTACAGGTATAAATTTTTTTACTGTCACTTTTGATCAATTTAAAAAAAATCGTATTGACCCCAAACATTTGGACGGTAGTTTACATACTAAAAGTACTTGAGCAGCACTAACAAAGCAGTGTTTTTTACAGTTGTAAAAACAACATTATGGTAATAACACAGTGTCTCTTTGTAAAGTTCATAATGTGGCTGCATCCATGGTGATCCTGGGCTCAACCATTGTACAACATTTGTCTTGTTAACACAACAAACACAGCAAGAGTTGGTTTAGAATGGGATCATTCCTTTTTTATAGTTGTTGAGTCAACACAGTAAGGACACAGTGTGCTCCTAGGACGATGATGCACCACTTTTAAATCGCTTGTGAGGGAGACACACAACCTCAGCTCAGATTCACAAATAATGCCAATGCGCACCAGACACAGGAACCAAACCTGCTGTATAACACATCAGAAAGTCTAAAAATGAGGTCTGTCTGTACTTTTTTCCACTTATGAGGGAAAAAAACCAACACTGGAATTGGTCTGTGGACACAGTACGAACTTGCACCGAGAAGATTTTTCCAGGAGGGAAAGTGGGGAAAGGAAAAATGGCCTATTTGGAAAAAGTGGCTAGAGAGTGAGAAGAGAAAGAACGAGAGAGGGAGAGAGAGAGAGAGAGTGTGTGCGCGAGCGAGCGAGGATGCCCCACCCATCCCTCTGGCTGCTTGCTCCAGCTCAGCAGTGCGGAATGTGCTGGCATACCACAGGTCCAACAGAAGAATGCACAGTTTCCGACTGGGGTCCGTTGCATCCGAAACGACGCTGGTTAGACACATACCTTCTTTTTGAGATCATCCCCCTCAACGCTACTTTAGCAAACACTTCCTTAAACGGGCTCCCCAAGATCTAATGCATTCAGCAGAATAGTGGGTGGAGAGAAATACGGAGCATCAATGATATGGAGAAAGGACAGGGAGGGGAAGAGAACGAAAGAGAGGAGAATTACCGTATGGCTAAACTAGGGCTGGGCGATATGGCCTAAAAAAAAATCCCCGATTTTTTCACAAAAAATCCGATTTACGATTTAAATCGATTTTTTTCCCCCCCTACTTAAAATCAATCTGCAGATGACAAAGAAATTGTTCAAAACAAGTTCTAACTTTATTTTGTTTTGATTTTCCCTCTGGGATTTGATCTGGATTCCCCCCTTGGGGTTAAAGTGCAATCAGAAACAACAAGCCAAAAAGACAGTGAAAATGTAACAAAATAATGTAACATGACATAAAATGTAACGTAACATAAAATTATGTGACGCCCTTTGGCCTGAATCGTGAATCCGTATTCAGAAAGGCACGGAAAATAAATAACAATTGCTAACGGTTGCCTGTTACATTACCAGTGTTTCCCACAGACTTGGACTCTATTTGTGGCTGCATATATGCAAATTCATTCTCTGCCAGCAGAAGGCGCTTTTAGAGCGCAGAGAAATAGCGGTTTCCCTGGTAACGCTGTACACAAATTAGCGCTTTGCTCACAAACGCTGCTTTATCAGACATTATATGCGAGATGAAATGAAAATGACATCCAAAATTTTCCGAAGACAGTCGGTTTCCTTCAGAAACGCAGTGATATAAGGACACCCGATTTTGAAACATGCAGTGCTTGTTTATTCAACGAAGTCAAAGCTTTTTGAAAAAAAAAATCTATTTGTGGCGGTCAGTTTTGATACGTGGTAGGCCGCCACAAATAAATCAATGTATGGGAAACACTGCATTACAGTACATAAAATTTCAATTCAATTAGAGTAAGGAGAGATGACTGAGGACGATGACGAATGATTTGCAGATCCTGAGCACCATGACAAACATCTATTCTGTACAATGTGTGGTAATACTGCCCTGACTCTGTAGTATAAACAGAGTAGCCTACGTGCAATAGCGAATCTCTAAAGTGAAACTAAAAGCCATCGTGCATTCAAAAGCAGTTTCAATGCCAGGCATAATAGCGGCTCCCTGATGCCCGCAATTTTATACAGTATGATTACCTAATGATAAAACTGCGAAAGAAAGTATTGAAATATATATTTATCTCCCATCTCGTATTTATTCCCTTTAAGGAGTTCCGTAGTACATGTCTTTATTTTATTTTATTTTATTTTTTTTTTAGAAAAACCGATTTTCATTCAAACAAGTCGACATTAACTACACATTCGAGTTAATCGATAAAATCGATTTATCGCCCAGTCCTAGGCTAAACCAAACAGCATTCCACCTAATGACCAGTGGAAACGCTTCCATGTGAAGGACAGAGCCCCACTGAAAAGAATCCCAGGAGTCTGGAATAAGACACTCCTGCGAGTGGGAAGCTGAGAGAAAAGCCTCAGATGACACTCCAAGAAGTAACTGAGGAAAGAATGAAAAAATGACCCAATCGACGTGTGGTATCCTGAAATGACACCCACGGGGAGCGTGCGCGAGGCTCTGGAGAGGCTGACGCTTTAGTTGGCAGAGAAAGAGAGAAAGAAAGAACGTAAGAAGCCCCTGTTGAACTTCAGTGGCCCCACCTTTCCTCAACAGCAGCTTTAACAGGCGATGGCTCTGTCTCTACAGGTCTACACAGGCCTGGACCCCACCGGCACCCTGTCTGGGCCTTACAGTGCACTTGAAACTCAGGATGTACAGTAGCTGGGCCAGACCATACAGACGAGAAATTCACTGATACCCCTTTCCATTCCCAAGATGAAGGTGCTCATATAGCATCATAGTCTCTGTTTACTAATGTTATTTCTAGTTGAGAGCAAACCAACTAGCCCCATGTTTCCATCAAAGAAATGACGTTTTTTTAGTTTGAATAAATAAATAAATAAATAAATAAATATATATATATATATATGTGTGTGTGTGTGTATGTATAATTTAATTATTGTAATATATATTAATGTGTTTATACATTAAGCATATAGAATGTTAAAAATTGTATTCAGTTTTTTATTTTCAATATGTAATTTTATATATATATATATATATATATATATATATAAAATACACACACACACACACACAATTATATTTTTATATGTAATTAAATTATGAAAAATGAATTAAAATACATAAATCTATTAATATCTAAATTATAATGAAAGAATGTGTGTATGTATGTGTTTATGTATATAAATTAAATAATAATTATGAAGCATACGATTTATTAAATTATAAAATATTAAAAATTTATGTGTATACAGTACACACATACAGTGTATAATTAATTTTATATATAAAAAATAAATATATAAATGAAATTAATTAAGTATAATTTTTAGTTAGTTAAATTATTATTAAATATTAAGAATGTGCATATGTACAGTATACACATACACTGAATTATTTTTATATACAAAAAATTATATACACATACGTATATGCTTTTATTTGTTAATTAATTTGAATTATTAACATATAAATTGATTCATAATAATTGTTCTAAATAATTTAATGATATTCATGAAATAAATTCAAAAGTATTGATGGCATTTTACATTCTCAAAACTGGGAATAAACACAGACAAAGACCGTGATGCAACATGTTTGTTTGTGGGCATGTTACGTTGTAATAGGCAGTTACGTCATTATTCGGTTCTCAGGCCAGTTAAATTTGTGGAGGTTTGCCACAGTGCCAACTCTGGCACAAGCACCGTTTTGGTGGAAACAGGGTATGATCGTCTGCTTCTGTCTGTCTCGAAGGCCCTGACCTTCCAACTCCTACACAGACAGAGTTGCCCTCGGTCAGCTGAATTAATTACCCAGAGGCTGTATGCATGCAGCCTCAGCTCATCCGCCTCCTCAGTTCCTTTTCGCACACAATCACCAAATGTTACGTCTGCTGTAGAAATTAGAGAATGAGGCCGACAGTTCTAATTTTGGCTTGGCAGGCGCTTTGTGCTGAGAGTTTGTCTGTGCTCGATCGTACTTTCTTCCTCTCTTCCTTCGAGCCAGTGATATTTATGGCTGCTAATCCTGTTCGACGTTGGAAATAGCAACGCAGGCTAACTATCCACTGAGCTCAGCTGGACAGACAACAAAGTGGGAAACACCTGCCTCTGTCAGCAGACACAGCAGTCACTGTGGCTCCGAGTCATCTGTGCGTGTGTCTATTGTTCGGTACGGATGATGAGCTCTCGCTCTCAAATGCAGGAAGCTCGTCACGGCCCACATGCGAACCCATTCAAGACTGACCTCGAAGCGTTTTCTCTATCTGATCTTTACTGCGTTAGATGAAAGCCCAGACGAGCTTTCAACCTGTGCAAATGAGCTCCGCCGCTTCCATCCTGACCCAAATGCACCGTAGCGCAAAAACAGGTTTGGCCTGATCCTGAAAAAAAGAAACATTCCAGTATTTTGATTATCTGTGATAATCTCTGAAACAACAACCGCAAAAATATGTCGACTATGTCGAACGATTCCTCTGTAATTACAATAATAAACAGCCTAGTCATTGCATTTTTCTTTTGATATGATGGATTACGATTGTTTTGCTAAAGAGTGCTAAAATTTCACCTCATCAGCAGTCAGTGAGGAAACTCTGAGGCTTCAGACTCTGGCCCCAAAAACCTGCTCCATTCATGCCCTCCAGACAAGACAACATTGGGCAGGAAGTGCCATTGTAACCTGACGACCGTAACAGCTGTCAAAGATGTGTTGGAATGGAGTGGAAATTTAGTCTACCTGTGGAAGTCCAAAGGGTTGTGTGTATTTCACCACTTTTAATGTATTTAATGTTTCAATGTATTTAATTGAATATTGGACATTCATTTTGAGATTACATTATTAAATTAATTACAGGTATTACCAGATTATGTTAAGCAGTGTTATTAAATTATTTGTGTTTTTAAAGATTAACTTTTAGTGAGCGACAGATGACGGCAAAGGTAATTTAGATATAGGAAGTGAGCATGCACAATTAATACCCTGCGCAAATATCCAATGTTAACTTCTTTCGATAAATTTTAAAATGCAATCTTAAATGTCAGGTGCTAATTGACCCTTCGCAAAAACCCGCCCCCTTCCGTATTTTTGCTGTGTGCTACAAGCCGTGGTGCTCTCACGCCACACATCATGTTCTCACGCAGTGAAAAATACATTGCGAAGCAAAGAGGACACTGACAATGCGCCAACAGACAAGACAGAGCAGGTTACTTTAGGTATGAAACAAAGTCTCAGCTTTCAAATTGTGTCATTTTGTAAGAAATTCAAACAATATGTACCGTTTGTGGCCCTATGATGTGTCGTAACAGATCGCTGTAGCGGCACGTGGACCGATCCTCTCTTTCTCTTTAGTTACAGCGTGAAATAAACAAGAATGAACATCAAAAGGTATCTTGTTTCAACCACAGAAAGATGTCAATACACACCATTTTTCAAGTTTAAGTCCACTTATGTTAATCTACTCTCCTGTCTGGTTTGTTTGTTGGACAAAAATGGCAAAATCTGTATTATGATTGATCAGATTCCCTGTCAATCAAACTCCCTGTGAAAGGTCAATTGATAGAAATAAAATTATAGTTAAAAAAAAAAAAGATCAAGTTAAAGCTGAGATTTTTAAAAACAGTATTGGGAGGGAGAGAACAACTTTTGATCAAGTCCTAAGTAAAAATTCTGTACGTTCCCAGAAAAACTGAGCCTAAAAATCAGTCTTCTCAGATTTTCTTTCCTCAAGGAAACTTTGGGGACAACCTCTGGCATGAAATCCAATTGTAACTCGACGACTGTAACGTCTGTAAAAGCTTCACTGGAATGGAACATCAATTTAGTCTACCTGTGGACGTTCCAGGGGTTATGTGTGTGTTTGAGTGGCGCAGAATGTCACAACCGGAGCTATTCCTGGAATGTGAGCCTCAAGTCTGCGGATTTGAGCGCAGAGAGCTCTATTTAAGGAAATGTCTGGGCCCCTGTGCTACTTGAACCCCCTCCTCATTCACTGATCATTATTTTCCTACTCGGTAGAAATCTTTATTTCCGTACCTGGAGGAGAGAGAGCAGAGATTCCTTTTCTGAGGTTATATAATTGCACAAAAATAAGGGACGATCCGTGAAAAAAGGTCCCATTTAGGGCAAGTGGAAGAAACACATCCTCATACTCAAATACAAACCCACTCCTGCTTCACGACTGTCTGGAGAGGGAGCTGAGAGAACTGGTGGGAGGGGGAAAATCTCAGCCTGACCTCTTAAAAGCACAATCAGCACTTTTGAACAAAGTCCTACATTGTGGCACCATGATGCAGCTGCCTGCGCTATGCATTTACCAGCTGCAGAATAACGCATACTAAACAGTAGCTGCAAAGAGACACCAGCCTCATCAGAGAGACACACTCAAGACAGTAAAGCAAACAGAATTGTTGGGTATGTGGAGAGCGAGTGTGTCTTCTGACGCATTGTTCGGAGCTGCAGTCAAGCGTGCACTGACAGCTCACCCCTCGTATGGCGCGATCTATAGAACCGGTCTGATGGCGTGGGAGACCATGAAGCCATGAGCATGAGGCAGAACATGGGATGTGGAGAGGAGAAATGAATACTTTTGTTCTGCAAATATGCATTAAATTAATCAAAAGTGACAGTAAGGACGTTAATAAAGTTACAAAAGATTTCAAGTTTCACATTTTGAACTTTCTGTTCGTTAAAGTATCATGAAAAAAGTCATGGTTTCCACAAAACTATTAAGCAGCACAACTGATTTCAACATTGAGAATAGTAAGAAATGTTTCTTGAGCACCACATCAACATATTAGAATGATTTCTGAAGGATCATGTGACACTGAAGACTAAAGTATTGACACTAAAAATTTAGCTTTGCCATCAAAGGTATAAATTACATTTTAAAACTTATTAAAATAGAAAACATATTTTAAACTGTAAAAACTGTATTTTACTGTATTGTGATCAAAGTCTTGGTAAGCATTAGACTTTCAAAAACATACAAAAAAAATATACCATCCCTGAACTTTTGAACAGTAGTATATATACCACAATATACAATTTTTTATGGAAAAGTAATTTAAAAAAAGTAATTATTGTAGTAATAGAAGTAATAATAATTATGACAATTTCCAAAATACTTTCACAAATTTTATTTTTTTTAACTGAATAGCAATGTTCATTGCAATAAAAATCTATACTTAAATCAATTAAATGTAATAAATGACTTGTTTTATCTTTATTTGCTTTTTTGATAAAAGCAATGAGTCTTTTCTCTTTAACTGGCAAATTTCTACAGGTATATCTGGAAATAATGAAAATAATAATTGGGATGTTTTACAGTCATTTTTATCTGACTAAAAGCAGGACTGGAAGTTAATTCAAAGTAGTTCACAGGAAAGCCTTATTCAGAAAACTTCAAGACACAAGCATTTTACGAACACTAAAAAGCATCATGCATGAATATTGCATGCAATCAACAAAGGAAGGAACCACTGCTGTCTCAGCTAATCAAACCGATCTTCAGTTAAGCACAACAGTATAGAAAAGACCACAAAATAAACACAGGCTCCTTCAACAACAGCAGAGATGCCGTAAGGAAAGCGACGTTACTCAGTAAGGAGAAAGGGTGATATATCTTATGCCTTTCAAGTACCTGCATGTCATCCGTTCCTTTTCGCTGATATGAGCATATTTTGCCATTCATTACGATGAGAAACAGGTGATGAGTAAGTTATCACCCAGACTGACTCAAATGCTGATGTCATCCAAGCTCAACATTTTTTTCTAAGACACCTTAACAAAGTAAACGCCGACGCCAGGGTTTCAACAACTTTACTTGAGTGGGAAACAAATAGCAGTAAAAATGTAAAGTGTGTCTGAGAGGGTAATGCTAATGCTGATTACACTACACTGTCCTTCTCTTGAAACTCTTTCAGTTGAGTTTTGACATAGACTAATATTCAAGGGCTTCTGTATACAACAAAACATTAACATATGATGTTTTTAAATATTTCATTTAAAAAAAGCTAATAAAAAGGTCTGGAGATTGGGAGAGATAAAGCAAGTGCAGGTATTGCTAAGAAGACAACTCTGTAAGGGGAAAAACACTCCAAAAGAACAACGTAAAACAGATGATATTGGTGATTTTGTCCACTTATCACAGAGGAAACTTCCTCCTAGTACAACCTGTGGGACAACTAGTGAATGATGGTTCAATTTTACCTACAGGGCTTGAACAACAACTCACAGCTGAGATCTTAAACCACCGATATTCATCATACTGGGAGTATTATTGACTCCTAACAGGCTAGTAGCCTGGCAGTGCAGGAGAACTTAAATGGAAACTGCCCTACCCTTTCTGTTCATCACATGATGGACTGAACATCAGCTCACACAAAGTTCTCCAAATGTTCTGCAAGTCCTACCTATTAATGTCACCACTGCCCAGTCGTTGTACTCAAGTGCTGTTACTGTAAAATGGCCAAGCCAGCAGAGAAGACAAGGAAAGTCCTTTCAGACTGACTCCACTCATCTAATGCTTTCAGAAAGGGCTGACACAGTAAAAAAGTTAAGTTTTTATTCAGAGCAAAAAGGAATATATTTGGCAGGTTCTCCATGGCTGTCCCTGGGGTTGTGCATGAGTTCACGGAACACAGCGAGGGCCAGAAATAAACTGTTTGCTCATGCGTGGGTGCGATGTAACAGTTCGACACCCAAACCAGAAACAAGCACTCTTTCTGTTCCAAACAGCTCAGTGACGTTTCTACGAAAGGCAGAAGAGGGAAAAAACAAACCAGCTGGACAGGACAAGGGTCTGATCACTGGTCACTAGGGGAGGTGTGTCTCAAGGCCAGTGGATGAAAGCAGTGAACTCTACACTGCAGTGAAGCACACAAACCTCATAACCAGAGTTACATAATTCAAAATGGAAAGTGACTTCTTAAGGTAGCCTAATTACCGGCCCAGTTCTACAGGGGTGCTAAGCACCATCAAACGAAAGCAAGAGCACCCTCAGATGCAGCTGTAAAAATAGGGTATTAGCAAGACAGATTTGGTGAATGCTCCAGTACATATTTGTGTTTGCACTCTTGAGAGCATCAGAGGTTTCTATTTACAATGTGTTTTTGCAGTGTTGAGCAATGCAACCAATCCCAGATATATCTGTTGATTTCTTGAATGCAATGGCCAATCAGAGGTGTTTAAGAATCCACTCACAGCCCAAAACACAAGTGTTTTGTTCAGTGCTAAGTCATGCAAGCTTGCGAATCCTCTCATTATAACAAACAAAGTCCCTTTAAGACAAGTCATGTCACTCGGTGGCCATCTTTGAAACGCCTCTCGGGCATGCAAGTTCAGCTCCTATCTCTTTGAACGGGGAACATCAAATTCTCCAAAACTGTTCACCAACTTACAATTAAATTTCATATTTGAAATCACCAATGAAATCTGACAACTGTATCATAAATATTGCTTATTTTACTCAAATAGCATTTAAAAAAGCTTATTTTTCAGGCTAGATCAGCCAGTGCGCATGTGCAGTCCTAGGCTCACGTCTCAGAATGCCGACTGTTTCTATAGCAACTGGGACTTCTAACGGCAGCTGCAGTGACGCGCTGACTTTACCGATTAGCGATTGGCTCTTCTGCTCAGAAGGCGGGGCTTCGTTCGATAGAGCGGCTATATTGAGCGTTACATTTTTCCCCATTCAAAAGTATAGGAGTGACACGTCTTGGGTATTCTATAGTCTTTGATAACAAACAAAGTGTTGACACAATGAACTGTAAATAATAGATTCATTGTGCAGAGTAGAGAGATTCATTGATTATAACAGAACTTTCTAAGACTAAGTGACAGCGATATAAATGTGGGATTCACTCCCAAAATTGCAATGAATGACATAATGATAAAAGACCAAAATAGATGTGCATTAAAGCTAGAGCACCCTCACTAATTTAAGAAGCACCCTCAGTGATTTGATTCTGGAACCAGGCCTGCCTAATTATCTTCCTTTCAAAAATGCTCAGTTTTAGTGCATTCAGTTCTTCTCTTAATGAAGGAAACAAATTATATGTAAAAAGAAAAAAGTGGAAATCTCACACACAACAGAAAAACAATATGTAAACACATTTACTTAGTTAAAAAGGCAAAAAAACAACAACGATTAATTTATTTTTCAATCTTTCAGTTAAATCTTTTAAATGATCATTTGCAGTCCTAATATACATCAATAATATAGGCCTAATTGTATGGCATAAATGGCTTTACAACTCTCAAAAACCCTTACAACAGTAAGCCCAATGGATTCGATTGCCAATGAATGTAACGACTGATATATAATATATATCTTCAATGTATGTAAGTTGCTTTGGAAAAAAGTATCTGCAGAATGCATTAATGTAAAACGAACCATGTTATGCTGTGATTATAAGTACTTGGCAACTAAATTATGGGACACTGAAAACCCTTGAATACTAAAGCCATGACATTTCAGTTCTAAGCTGTAGATTCACTATATACTATGGTTGTACAGTTTGACATTAAACTTACTGTATGACTGGGGGACAAGGATTAAAAAATACTATTTAGAAATATCAATATGTCAACACCAATACTCTCCTGTCACATTACCTGTCACAACAGGGAGCATCAGTTCAGCACAGCTGGTTCGGTTTAGATATATAAGGGTGTTTGACATTTCTGAAGGTACATTTCAGTGCATCTCACACAGAGGCCTCCATGTTGGAAAAACAACTCTGAGAGCCTTCATCATCTCAAACACACACACAGATGGACACACACCCATGCATACACAGAGGTATGAAGTCAGTCATTCATAACAACAGTGCCCCTCCTGTCCGGACTCTGCTGCCTCTGGGCTGTGAGGTGGAGGGGCGGAAAAAGGGCCAAGGGTTAAACACCAGCTCAGACAGGAATAATATTCCGACAAACACATACCCTCTCCCGTTTACGCACATAGATACACATACACTCTCTGTTTTATATGACTGTCCATGCTGGACAGAACGGTTGAAAAATTAAAACAACAACAAAACCTAAGCAGGAATTGTGTAACCTTGTGTGTGTTTTGGATTCACTTTCTTTATAGATTCACAATCACACAGATGCCAAATTAAACCACTGCACCAATGGTGGTTAAGACTAATATAACTAGATGAAGGCAGCACTGAGGAAATGTGAACTCTACCAAAGCAAAAATAGCCTTATTAGAGACAACGAAACTGAATACGATATACGCAATACTACCTGTGAGTCAAATGCAAAACACACACATGCATTTTGTTACAGTGCATGATGCTGAGATGAGAGGCAAATAAGTTGCATCATTTGGGTCAGGGGAACAAGGCAGCTCCTTCACAGATGGAAATAAGTAGGTCATTGTGGATTCCTCTCATTGGCGCAGTTCTTTCCAAATAGTTGCATCTTTCCACTCAACTTCCAGCTGCGAGTTAACTCCGTATACACCACTCTAATGAATGGGAATGTCTTCATCTGGTCATTTACTGGTTTGTAAAATAAAAAGGGTCTTTGATTTCAGAGGATAGATGTGACTAGTCATTCTAACTAAATATGTTGAGTTAAATTTAATTCATTCAGACATGTAACCACTTACACCTTATACAACTTATATATGTATAATACTAATATAATTAAAAATGTAAGATTTAAATTAACTGTAAAGTAACTATAATGTAGAGAGAGAGAAATGAGGTTATATACATAAATTAACATAAGACACTAATTACTATTAATATGGTAAATTAAAACAGATAATTGGCAAATGACAAATAATTATACATGTACAAAATATTAAAAATATATTTAAAATCATTTAAAAATATATATATATTAGAAATTATACTTTATTATATACAGTATATTGGGATTTTCAATGGCAATAATTGACAAAATTAATTTTGAAATAAATATTGAATTTAAAAAATGCTGCATTTTCTAACAAAGCTAATCCATCTACATTTTCTGTTGTGTTATTTCCACAACTTTGTCACATATAATTTTGCTTCTTTAAGTACCTAAATTACATATAATTATAAAAATATTACATAAATGTAAAAAATAAATAAATAAATGATAATATATAGACAAACATATGAATTATTTGATATACTTAGTATATTATTTAGAAATAATATAGGCTATATTTTACATTTCTGCATAGTAAATATAGATAAAATAGGTTAATAATTAATTACTCGTTTAAATTTGTACAGAAGCAGTCATTTTGCTAACTTGTCAACTTAATTACATTATTTTACAGTATACTATTACATTACAGTATTTTCTCTTTATTAAATTTATTTTATTTATAGACTTTATTAAAAAAAATAATCACCTAATAGCCTTAAACTTTCCTAGAAAGCCCTGAACTGGCTTCAAATACAAAACCACACCCAAGTCTAAAAATTCAAAAACTGTAAAATACCAGCGTAAGATTGGTTACAAGTTTGCTGAGCAAAACAAGTCAAAACATAACCTTCACACGGGAAAACAACAACTAAAATGCCTGAAGTGAGTTCAGTTTAAGATACTTAATGAGGGTCGAGGTTAAACCAGACGTCTGCTTGAATGAAAGAAAATACGCTGATTAACCAAAGAATCCCTGCTGTCTGGTGAGTAATAGGAAGCTGACATTGCTCTGGCTGACATAGGCATAACTGCGTAACACAGCCAGAGGTGAATCGCACAGGTAGGCATGCACAGACAGACACACGCACACACACATTTCCAGTGGATTCATTCAAAAGGTCACCACCACATACAAGCATGCAAGTCCACCATCTGCAACAACAAACCAGCAACTCAGAGAAACAACGTATGAGTCCGAGTGCGATAACAGAAATACACCAACCAGAAGAGTTTCACTTGGGCTGCACCCCGTCAGCTGGTTTTAATGTCAGTGGACACACCAGGGTGAGGAGGACCACTTTAAAAACTTCATGAGTTCTTCTTTGATGTCTTCATCTTGATGTTTTAGAATAACAATGACAGAGCTGCACTAAAATCCCTCATATAAAATACAACACGCACCACTGCAAGACACAAGGAGGCTCTTTATGAGTCCCAGCCCACTATAAACTCTGATGGGAATCCCATGTTCGGGTTTTAGACTGTGTATGTGTGCAATAGTTCTTTCTTACTGTACATTTATCTTTATGTATGAAATATCCACAGGCCCTCAGCACAGCATGTTGTTTGTTTATTCCGGTGCATAAATGAATGTGCTGCTTCTTTATTAGTTTCCATGGTCACACGCCCACATTGAAGCGCTCCCTCAAATTTAGACCAACACTTTGGATTCAACATTACATACAGATAGGGGTCAGAGTAAATCTCTATTCCACAGCAAATAAACACTGAAGTAACTTATGGGTAAATTAAAGACACCCAGACACCAATACATTTTCCAAAAAAACCTGGGTGCACCTGTTCTGGGTACACCTCAAATCCACCTGCTCGCATATGGTTAGTACTTTCAGAAAAGGTGGTAGTCTCTGTACTGACCTGGATTATTGGCCTCCCTTTCCAGAACATGCAGCTCGGTGCAGTCAGCCAAGGAATGCTCCAGACAGAGCTGAAGGAAGCGTGCTTGGGTTCGACTGACCCGCTTGAGGAGCGACAGTAACGCCACCGTCTGTTCGCACTCGTTCCATCCCTTAAACCAGCCGGCGAGGACTCCCACCTGGTCACGAAACATCATGATCTGGTGGGCAGGCTCACGGTACCAAGACTTGGGTTCGTTGAGAGGGTGAGAGAGAGATGGCTACGACCCAATGACGATGCTTTGCAGCTCAATAGAGAATCACCACGTAGACGTATCCAAAAACACACTTGTTTTCTCCTTTACTTGAGGTTTGACAGAAGACAGCCCTTTGAGATGTTATTTGCTAGTGGGTACCAATGTATTGCATCTTTGTTCTTGGGTTTTGGAGTTAGGCTTGGCAGTAGGGAATCCCTGTTTGAAGCTTTTGAGATGGTATTCGTTGGAGCTCTCCAACCCTCTGGCCACTTGGGGCTTACAAAACGTTCCTCAGCTTTCCTCCAGCATACAGTGACTGTCCAGCTTTAGTCTTGAGGGCATTTTCCACTGAGAACATCTCCTTTCTGTGAAAGTAAAGAGTAGTGATTATACAGTCCATATTTTAGAAGAAATACAAACACAAATGTCAAGCACTGGAGGAAATTTCATCGTAAAGCTGGCAATTGTGTTTTGGAAGCTGGTTTATGGTTCAGGTAGGTCATATAGCTGTTCAACCAGTTCCAAACAACAGGCTGACTACCTTAGGCTGGTTTGGCCAGCTGCTAGTCCACAAGCTATTAGACAACCAGCTAGGAGACTATCAGCTGTATAATCTACATATTTTGAATCCCATTGCTGTTTTCGGAAGCTTTTGGAAAGGCGCCACAAGCTTACCAAGTCTTCCAGATGAAAATGACAAGTATGTGATATTTCTACAAAGAAACACGAACAGGTTAACCATTTATAACGAATTGGCAAATATCACATGGTCTCTGTGAAATACTTTCCTTTCATAAGAAGTCAGAGACAAAAAAAAAAGTTGCTTCATCCAGTGGTGTTTCATTCGTGAATAAATCAGTGTTTTGAACGAATCGTTTAAGAGAATGATAATAATTTGTGTCCATTTCTATGCACTGACTCATAGTTCACTGACTACAGTATGAGCAAATTGCATTAGTTTATTAACTAAACGAAAAAAGCCATCTAGTTTGCGAATTAACTGAATGAGCACATCCCACTCAGGAATGATCGACTAATCTTAATAGTGAATATCGCATCTCAGATTTTGACTGAAGAATATGACGACAAACATTTTTTCTGTAACATATAGATTAACATATACTGAATAATTGTTCACCCTAAGACTAGTAAGATACTAAGAACTAGAAAGCGCTAAAGAATAAAGTAGTCTAGCGTAAACAATCAACTTTGATATAATGCGGATATCAAACTGACGATGTTAGCGAAAACTTGTTTCTGGCTTGATTTATTCATACAAAAAAGCCTGCCTCAGCCTGTCAGCCCAAAATTCGATTTTTGTGCAAATCTGAACGGCAAACGAAATGAAATCCGATTTTTGCAAATCCGTTTAGAGATTGACTTATCGCCACCTACTGGCATAACGATGATTCGTGCAGAATGAATCGGTGAACTGAACCTTTTTCTAAACCGGATTCTCGAATCTGAGATGAGATGAATCAAATCCTAAATTTGTCTAGTTAACACATTATCGGGCACCAGCGAGTTCGTAGGAATGTGTAAACGTTATCGAGTGATCTTCTATTAAAAGCGCGCGCTGAGGTTATTCGCAGATGAACTGTTAACCGGGAACTCCGCGAGACTAATGCAATCTCAATATCTTTTCTGAGTCTGGTAGGGTGACCTAAATATACACTTACCTCCAAAAGCATCAGATGTGAACAAACAAAAATAAACACAGGCTTTCAGTTTCTATTCGCGTCCATACATGCGGCACTCAAGAGATTGTCTCATATAATTTCCGAGAGGAATCGCAGACTGTCCAGAACATTCCCAAAAATTGTTGCTCGTCTGTCCCTACTGTAAGTCAGCACACACTATTCAGTCTTCATTTTCACAACCCTTTACATATGAAGCAATTCCCCACTCTAAGTCAGCGGTTTGGTGGGTTACCCTGCCTAAGTTAATCGAAATGCCCCGTTTATGAGTTATAATTAATAAACAACCCAAAACTTTTAATAAACAGACGCCTACTGATTTCCATTTTTCATACTCGGAGTTCCCACAGAAAGCTACTGGTGTGGCAAAAAAAAGATGTTGCAACCCAGGTTTGTACTGTAAAGGCTTAAAATGCTCAGAAGTCACTCACCTAAAGGCGCAGTTGCATTGGTGCTGGTCGCGGGACAGGACTGGACGGGACGGGGAGCGGTGCCCCTTCACTCTGGGTCAGTGTGTTTGGCCATCTTGACGAGGTTTTTCCTCCCCGCAGTCAGTCGCTCTTGTTTAAGCAGCAGAGGAGAGTCTCGGCATCGCTTCCCACATGCTAATAATTAACACGGAGCATTACGTCAGGGGCTTGGCAGCACAAGGAAGCACAAAAATAGAGAATGGAGTTGGGGAGCAGATCGTATTGCTTATCCTACAGGAGACGACTGACCGGGGATCAGGGAATTTTTTTAGGGAGAAAAAGAGTCCAAGAGGTGTCCGAATTTAACTGGACGATGGAGTGGAAGTTTTGTTTGAACTGTTTAGAGGGGAGGGGATAGTTAAAAAAAAAAAAAAAAAAGTCCTGTCCGTCGAAGTCTGAGGATGTTTGTGTAAGAAGGGAAGATTGTAATTTTGACCTACTGTGACGCGCTGAAAGTGGGTTACAAAGTGTGGAAAAAGGAAACTGGGATACATTCGATTCCGCCCTTGAATTCTTCATCTGCTGCGAGGCGCGTTGTACTGGCGGATTCCGTCCATGAGATGGCGCTGCTCTACCACAGATTCAAATTAGATAGATAGATAGATAGATAGATAGATAGATAGATAGAATTAGAACGTATAAGTACTGAAGTTGATAAGTGTAAGATAAGTATGCAGCTGAATCAGTGAATATAGAGCGACTATTAATGCATAGGCCTATTTAGAACAAGAATCATTAGATTTAGACATAATTATTAGACATAAAAATACTCTGTTTAAGGATCATAGAGCAGCCCCAAAGTACAAATTAATTGTCATTTTAAATCTTTACCCATCTTTGCCATTTAAAACCAGGTTTTACCAATTTGTCAGCAAGGTGTTTTTAATTATTTTTAAAATATAATACAATTTTTATGTATTTTAATAAGTACAGGTCAGCATAAGTATGTTGTTTAATTTTTTACATAAACATATCTGCTACACTGAATGATGATGGAACATAATTTCACATATTTTGAGATTTTATTTTCACAAAAGTTATTTTAAAAAATAGAATCGATACTTTACTTGCATTTAATATGCTTTCTATGTATATAAAATCATTTTTGTACATTTTATTTGATGCAAACACCAAAATGGGACACTCATCCACTAAATTCAATAATAAATATTCTAATATGTATATATACACATATATATATAAACAAATTAATTTATATAGTACATTTAGTCATTTAGCAGATGCTTTTATCCAAAGCAACTTACAAATTATGGCAATAGAAGCAATCAAAGCCAACAAAAGAGCTATAATATGCAAGTGATATGACAAGTCTCTGTCGAATGTAAATTAATAAATATTAAATTATGAGAAAAGATACAGCTGTGAAATTATAAATGATATATAATTGATAATTTCACACTCACACACACGCATACACTAAAACGTTGCTACATTACGTTTAAAATGATAATTTCTCATTTTTAACAGTAGTGCGGTTCTTTGTATAAAAGGAGAACAAAAGATCAGGTGAACATGATAATATATCACTAGGAACCTAAAAGAAAGGTGGATTTAACCATACATAAATTTCACTATCAGAAAATAAGCGGCTGATGCAGTACAGTTGACACAATGGACACCGCCGAATACAGAAACTAGTCTTTGGCGACATCTTGCGGTGAACTGCATGTAGTGCAATTTTCATCCAAAAGAAGGAGTTCCCGGTCAGAATTGGGCACAATACCGGTTCAGTCTGATGACATTAGAAAGGCTAATTACATTTCAGCCTGACAGATTCACTGAGAATTTAATATGAGAGTAAAATAAAGCATGTTTTGTGACAAAATGCGTTATGAATGTGCGTTATGCTCAATTATTCATTGTTGCGTGAGTCATATCGCAGCAGTAGTGGAGTCACGTACTTCACGTAGCGGCTGATTGAATCGGAAGTGATGAGTGAACGTGTCTTACAGCGACGTGCAGTTCACTACTACTGTACAGAAACACCGTAACGGGTGAGCAGCTGTGTGAAGACAAGAGAAAGCATTCACCGAACAGACCCGTTTGTGCCGAACTCGGTTAATTGACAAACGACAATGAAATCCTTCATTCTGTTGGCGCTTTTACTCACCAGCGTCCACGTGACGACAGCAGGATCCGCTGCGCACAGGTGCTTCTGCCAGGTGACAACATCAACATCACTAACATTGTTTCATCCGGTTAGAAACTCATTTTAATTCAATATTACACATGAGCACACTATGTTGTTTTTCATATGTCAATACCATAGTTTTAGAAATGCAGTATGTGCCGTGTGAATGCCGTAGTAAACATAAATATGGTAATCAGTCAAAGAAAGGCTTATGGTGCACACCTGATATATTCCTTAATATTCTTAATTTTTTAAATTTGCGTTTTAATTTTAGTTATGCAAGTCTTTATATTGTGTTTTGTACATTTGTTTTTTGTTTTACAATTATATCTATATAGTTTTTTTGTTGTTAATTTTATAAAGACAAATGCTGCCTTGGCAACTAGCTGAAATACAATAAGTTTTTGTGTTTTATTTCAGGTAATGTTCATTTCTGATTATTTTAAGTAACAGATTTTTATGGTTTTAGTTGTAATTTTACAATAACACTTTTAAAATTGTGAATTAGTGGACTGAAAAAGCATCATCATTTTTATAGTAATTATAATTTGCTTCTAGATATGCTCAGCTCAAATATTTCACCAGCTATTAATATGTCTTTGTGTGTGTAATGTGATTAAATACTATTTTTTCGACAAATCATATCAATTAATCCACAAATGATGAAAATGTATGGCATTGGCAACCTTATATTTGAAAGTATTATAGAATTACCATCTGAAACCATCACTGTGTCATAGTATAATCACAGTATTTTTTTTCAAATGGTGTTCTGAGACAGATTTTTAATGTCAGTTTGCAAATAAACATTGATACTTTTGATTGATTGGATTGTTACATTTTGGTCGTAGGTCACTGGGACTCTTGATGATTGTGCTTGTGATGTTGAGACCATCGACAGGTTCAACAACAAAGAAATCTTTCCCAAACTACAGAAACTACTATCATCTGATTATTTCCGGTTTTATAAGGTGAGTTCATTGTTGGTAATAGAGTGAAAATATCAGTTTCTTGTTTGTTCTTTCATCTCTAATCAATATTATGCTTAGGTCAATCTGAACAACCCCTGCCCGTTCTGGACAGACCACAGTCAGTGTGGACTCAAATACTGTGCTGTGAAACCATGCACACCGGTCAGCTTTTCAAAGTTCATTCACTTGATTTTGTCTTGAGGGATTTTATATGTGACTTTATAAGCTCCTTGTGTGTTTCTGTGCAGGGTGAAGTACCAGAGGGCCTGAAATCTAGCAGTTATAAGGTATTAGAAAGTCATATAGTGTATATCGCACATATTAGTGTTGCTGGATGTTGATGATTTTTCCCCACAGTATTCGGAAGCAGCCAGTCAGGATATAGAGGAGTGTGAGAAGGCAGAGAAACTTGGAGCTGTCAATGGTTCTCTAAGGTATAACATATTTTATTTTTGTGTGAGGTATACTCATAATTCTTTAGTTTTTGACCTTGTTTGTGCAAGTTCTCTCTCTCTCAATGTTTCCCCATGTAGTGATGAGACACGTCAGGCTCTTCAGGAGTGGAAGAAACACGATGATGAATCAGACCGTTTCTGCATGTTGGACGGTAATCGTAGTTTGATCAATTTAGCTTTTTATTTGAAGTGTCTGATTATTGGCAAGTACATCTTGGGCTGCAGCCCAGTTTGCTTTAGTCATCCTCCACAGGCTTCATCAATGATTTATTCCTTTTCTTAGACGAGGACTCGCCTGAATCACAGTATGTCGACCTCCTGCTCAACCCTGAGCGTTTCACCGGCTATAAAGGACCAGAGGCCTGGCGGATCTGGAACAGCATTTATGAGGAGAACTGCTTCAAGTAAAGAGTCACAATCACATTTATTCTGACCTTCATATTTAAAGTCAGTGACCTTCATGGGGTCGACTTTATAAAGAAACTTTTGTCAGTAAAATGATTTGATTTAAAGTTTCAAATGAGTGTTAGCAGGCATCAGCAATGTCTTGCTTTTTACTTGTTGCTTTGATAACACATTATAAATAACTACCGCTTCTGTTTGTGAGTATTTAGTACAAATCAGACTTTTACACTGACGTTTCTTGAGCACCAAATTAGCATATTAAAATGTTTTCAGAAGGATCATTTGTCACTGAAGACTGCAGTAATTGCTGCTGAAAATTCAGCTTATTCATCACAGAAATAAATTACACTTTCAAATATATTCAAACAGAAAACAGTTCACCCTAACCTGTCTTTAATATTTTATTAATTATCATTGAGTGCTCATAATGTTGTAACAACTCTTTTTTTGCTACTTTTTCAGACCATATTCAGTTAAACGACCACTGAATCCTTTGGCGTCTAACATTGGTGAGCAGTAATTAATGCTTTGTTTTATGTTTTCAAGCCTAAAATCTCTCTGTTTTTAAGCACATTGTTTATATCTGCAGTAGACCCATCATATCGTGATGCTTATGACAGATAATCTTTGTAATCGTCTCTCTCATTCTTTCCCTCCACTTTAGGAGACGATGGTAAGGTTACGCTCTTCAAATCCGTTTAACCAGTGATTTGATCAGCTAGAAATTGACAAGTCTGTTTTTCATTAAAGGGCAAGGCTTCTACCGCTGGCTAGAGGGTAAGTTTCTGCTTAAAGGTGCCATTTTTTTATATGTATATTTTAATTTACATGTCTGTCTTGCTGTTCCTCGAGGCTTGTGTGTGGAAAAACGAGCGTTCTTTAGGTTGATATCAGGACTGCATGCCAGTATAAACATACACCTGAGCGCCAGGTATCTACTAGACGGTAAGTCACAACCTGTTTTGTGTTTTTCATAGTAAGTTAAAAATGTGAAAAAATTCTGAGTATTTAAACTTGAGTGTTTAATTGTCTGATTTGTTTGGTCAGAAAACTGGTTCGAAATGAAGTGGGGTCACAACGTCTCTGAGTTCCAGCTGAGGTTTGACGAGGAGCTGACAGAAGGGGAGGGGCCAAAGAGGCTACGCAACCTCTACTTCCTGTACCTCATTGAGCTGCGTGCTCTGGCAAAAATACTGCCTTATTTTGAACGTCCCGCCTTCCATTTGTACACTGGCCAACCCACACAAGACAACAAGAACAAGAACCTGCTTCTAGAGCTCCTCCGTGTGGCCAAGTAAGAGCACTCCAATGGTTGCGTCAAAAAAAAACAACCCATTTAGAGTGTTTTTATTTTAATATTTCACAGTATATTCTTTTTTTATATATATTAATAGATTCTAATATATTTAAAATTTTAAATTTGCAGATCCTTTCCATTGCATTTTGATGAGACTGCTCTATTTGCTGGAAATAAGAAGGAAGCCATGAAACTGAAAGTCAGTGACTCTTCCATGTTTGCTACAATAACAGTGTTATGTTTTTAAAGACGTAATGAATCATTTGCTGCTTCTCTGACTTTAGGAAGACTTCAAACTGACCTTTAAAAACATCTCACGCATCATGGACTGTGTTGAGTGTTTTAAATGCAGACTTTGGGGCAAATTGCAGGTAAGATGGTAAAGATCATGACATATACCTAGATGATGTTATTGTGTTGATACGTGATGTTCAATGAATGTCTCTCATAGACCCAGGGCTTGGGAACTGCACTGAAAATCCTGTTCTCAGAAAGGCAAATAGAGGCAATGCCCAACACAAGCAACACCAATCCATCATTTCAGCTCAGCCGGCAGGAAATTGTGTCTTTGTTCAATGCTTTTGGAAGGTATGTCGATTATCTATTTTTGTCAGGATATCTTTAGTTGAAATGTCTCTTTCATGTGTCTTGTTTTGTTTCAGGATCTCCACAAGTGTCAGAGAGCTGGAGAACTTTCGGTCGCTGTTGTCAAATCTCAAACAGTGACTGTAAAAATCCCTCGTTCAGCCACAGTCAAGAATCTGACATGCATAACACAACAGGACAGATTGTTTTGGGTTGTTAAATTACTGTTTTCAGAATGATTTATACCAGTTGTCTCTAAATACAGTTTAACAGCGCTGCACAGTTTTGTCCCTTAAGAATTGAGCACCTTAGTCACAAAACTGTAATGTTAGGGATAAATTTTGCACTCTTATATGTCTCTTACAAAAATGTATTTTGCATGTTAAATGTAAAAAAAAAAAAAAAGCTTCACGGGAATTAAATGGAGATACATATACTCCAAATGGTTTACAAGAGGGACATAAACCACCTGATTTGTGTATTTTGCATATATAAAGCCAAGTTTTCATTTCTTCATAGGTGTAATATATTTTGAAAAATGAGTTAAATTAAGTGTGGTAGTTTTTGAATATGTGCCTCAGCACCTAGATTTTTTGAGCATATTGACTGAATTACAAAAAAAAAAAAAAAAAAAAGGAAATTTTTTTTTTTTTTTAGTGCTGGCAACAATTAATCGCATCCACAATAAAAGTTTTTGTTTATATAATATGTGTGTGTACTGTGTTTATGCATATGTAAAGACACACATACAGTATATATTTTGAAAATATTTATGTATACATATCAATTTATATAATTATAATATATAAACATTTTTCTTAAATGTATACATGCATGTGTGTGTATTTACGTATACACATAAATATACACATAATAAATATACACAGTACACACTCATTATGTACACAAAAACGTTTATTTTGGATGCGATTAATCGTTGCCCAGCCGTAATTTTTTTTTTTTAAATGTACTTTTTTCAGAAAGATAAATATTGTTCTGTATTAGTAGCATTACATTTTCAAAAAGGGATCACTTATTTTAAATAATGCCCTGTATTTATTTTTTCCATAAACATTCCAGATGTTGTTTGTATTGAGTTGCACATACCCTGTGCATTTATTTTGTTATGAATGTTAAAGTGTGTTGGGGAGGTTTGTGTGTCATTTTTTGTTTTTTTACATTCCTTCATACATTGCTAATTTAACATTTCAGTGTATATATTTAATCAGTAAATGTGTTCCTTAGGAATCAAACACATGACATTGTTAGTTCCACCATCTCCCAATTGAGCTGTAGGGTGTAACACTAACAAAGGTCTGACATAATTCATATAATTGCTGAATTTAGGTTAATAGCAAGTATTAATAACAATCAAAACATTGAATGAACAGCTGACGATTTTAGAGGTAGAAGCAAGATTCATAGGCCCTTCTGTCCTAATTTAAGCTGCTCCATTAGACTCTGTTAGATCCAACCACTACAAATTCAATTGTGGCCAGCAGTTCAGCCAAGAAACGAAAACACAGACGTGTTAGACAGTTATCAAGAGAAATGAACACTGGTATGCTGAAGGAAAAAACTGTAGATACACACACTGGAGTTGAAAAAAAAAAGTTTCCATTTTTACTTCTGTTGCTATCTGCAATAAACATTGTTAATTTTCTGTAGTTTTCTTATAAATAACACCAAATGACAAAGAAACTTGTTTTTAAAACAGTGCAATAAACTTTATTTTTTTAATGGTAGTGCTTGTGTACATTAATGAAACGAGTGGGTAAACGAGTTACATTCATTGGCCTCGAACAAAAAAACAAAGGCTTTGCTCTTTTGCGAGATTCAAGAGTTGATATAAATTTCACAGTAACATTTCAGACCAGACTCACATTTATAAATTAATAAAGATAAAAAATAAAACAAACAAACCAACCAACTCATACACAGCCCCATCCTGTCTGCAGTTTGTCAGGAAATGAACCCAATCAGCATTCGATCAAACGCATAACATTTCCATCAATTAACGCTCAAGTTCTCTCCTAACTGAAAAGCTTTGCTACACATTAGCTGGCAGAAAGAAAGGAAATAAGACACGAGGCCGACTTAAAACGTCCAAATCAATGAAAATCATCTGCTTTTTTTCATACAGCATACACAAAACCCTGCAAGACGCAATTTAAAACACATTTTAAAAATAAATCCAATAACAGAGCAGGTGCATATGGAGTTTCAATCCCACAGCTGCCCATTTATAATATTTACACCACAACTAATGATTGCTTCAGCCAAATGATTGTTGATATCTTGTACACAGCTCATAACATATGGAGCAGCAAATTAGGGGATTAAAAAAAACAAGCTTTTTTTTTGCTAAAACACAAAACGATGACTTTTCTTAGGGAAATGGAAAGGGCCGCTTCATTTAAGCTGGATATGGGACATCGACTGCTGACCAATCACGCTCCTGAAATACAGTTACACAGGAATGATGTAGTAAAGCTTATGAAACGTTCAGTACAAACATTAATTTTGTGCGACATGTTTTCGGCTAGGAAAATCATACGATGGCACCATTTATGATGATATACTAGATTTTGACTACTGATATAAGCCCAAAATGTCCTTCAAAAGCCAAGTACCAAAATATTAGAGGGTGTAAGTAGAGTTAGTCTTCCTCATCACACGTATCACACTAGATCTCAGTCGTCGTTTCTGGGATTGTAGGAACTGGGTGTCTTTCTGTCTTTGGGAAGCGTGGAAATGTACTACCTTGGATTTAAGCATGGGCTCTTTGGCAACGTAATACAGGAATTCAAGAAAGAGTCACATGTTAACACCAGTGCACGTTGGATCCTAGTACAGACGGATCCAGAATGCTCTTTCACTTGATCATCTTGGATGGACTCGGATGGTCTTGCTCTTTCTCCAAAATGGTGGAATATAAAAGCATACTCTCCAAAAAATGGAAAAATCTCGCCGCCGCCACCAACACCACATTCTGGCCTACAACTACTCCAACTGATCCAAATATGAAATACAGGCCGACAATAAGTGCAAAAAGCACATCCCAACTCACAGAGGGGAGTCCATGTGCTAAAGGCTCTGGGGAGTTCATTGCGGCAATGTTGGGTGATGGGATGGATGGTTTTCAGAAATGAGAACATTGGAAAAGCTGGTCCATTTGGTCCAAATAAACCTCCCCCCCAATCACCTTATGGTCCCTTTAAATTCCTGCCACATCAATGTGGGCAGATAAATTGACTGAGGGGGAAGACGACCACAAAGCATTGCTCAAAGATGTCCAAAAAACTAGATCGTTCCACAGAAGGATCTACTTTAGTTCTGAGGGGTGGCGTAGTGTGTTTGGGAGGTTGAGTAGTAGTTCTGGGGGGTGGAATAGTAATTGTGGTGCTGGTTGGTCTGAATGTTGCCGTAGGCAAAGAGAAGAGGGGCGGTTGATGTTTGGGGGCCGTTCGGCAGGTGAGGGATCGCCATTAGGCTGCTGTTCCTCTGGATCGAGCCGTACCAACTTGGGCCCGTCTGTGGCGTGGATGACACGATACTACTGGAAAACAGAACCTTCAGGCTTAGAGATATAATTTAACTCAGCGTTTCCCAATCTCAGTCCTTGCCCCCCCCCCGTCTCTCTTAGTTAACACACCTGATTCAGATAACCAGCTTGTTAGAAGAGATATACATGCATGAACTGTGTTCTGATTGATATGATCCCTACATAGTGTTCATTGCTTCCTACTCCCTGAGCAGGGGAAATCCGTTGAAGATATCCACTTCGCAGGGCACTTACGGTCGAATAGAACAAACGTCGTACGTGATTAGAGACACATACGAAATATGCAGAGCAGGGTGGCGCGAGGACTGGTATTGGGAAACGCTGAGTTAACTGATATATCAATCATGTAAATTAAAGGGATAGTTCACAAAAAACATCTCTGGTTTTAGCTGAAGAAAAATGTCACAAGTTTGGAAAGATGTGAAGATGCACAAAAAAAAAAAAAGAATAAATTTGCAAGTGTGACAGGTGTGCCACCATTGTGGTTCACAAACTAATGACTAATGAACTGGTTCTTTTTAATGAGTCAGTTAGAAATTTCATGAAGCAGCATTGCTTGTGAGTTAAAGATCTGAATAAGACTTAGTCATTCAGAGCCATTACTAATTTCAGAAATGACTTGCTCACTTAACTGCCGTCATTTTCGGTTACACTAAAGTTCAAAGGTTTGTGGTCAATAACGTTTTTTTTAAATTAATATTATTACTTTATTATCATCATCACCATCACTTTTTGAAGAAATGTTGATTCAGCAAGGATGCATTAAATTAATCAAAATTGACAGTAAAGACTTTTACATTATTACAAAAGTTTGTATTTTAAATAAATTCTGTTTGTTTTTGATCAACTTCCTGTTCAAGAATACTGAAAAATGTTAGAAATTTATCAGTGTTTCCACAAAAATATTAAGCAGCATAACTTTCACCACCGATAATAAGTGTAAATGTTTCTTGAGCACCAAATCAGCATATTAGAAATGCTTAAAATTCAGCTTGCCATTGAAAGGATTAAATTAAATTTTAAAATAGAAAACTTTAAATTATAATAATTTTTTACAATGTTACTGTTTTTACTAAAATGCAGCCTAGATTAGACATTCAAAAACATTCAGTAAAATATTAGAATAATAATTTCCAATTTTGTTTAATATTTTTATTTAGTAACACTAATAATAATTCTGTAAAGCATCTGAAAATAGAAGTAATTTGGTTCCCAAATCTTTCATTTCAGGGGCCAATGGCTAGTCTATTTTAGTCTGAAATTAAAATTCCTTTAAAAACTTCATAAATCTTTAACTAGAAGTAAATATAATGAGAAGTTTGTGAGTAAACACTCCTGTTTTTACAAATGTGAGTACACACACCTGCATCTTTCTCCTCGGGAAGTTGTGTTTCTAGACAGATCGTCATCACTATCATAGCGGCGTGGGTTGTCAAAGAAATACGCCCTGGAACTAAAGCTGTGACTGTTGATCATGCCACCCGGTGTCTGTGGAAACAAGGTACACACAATATAAATAAAGCGGTATGACTGGTCCAACACAGACAGGCAAATACGTGACTAACACAGCAGCATGGGATGTTGTTTTCAGTGGGGCAGACGTCTGAGTAATTAATTCTATCTGACAGGAAAACAACTCTCCGCTGGGGCTTAAAAAGCCGATCGCCAGCTCTCATCATTGAGTAAGTGTCCAGCTGTGATATTGATGGACACTTAGATGTTTACTAATGTACTTGTTCCTTTGTCTCAGGTCAGTGGATTGAGAGAAAACACTTAGAGGAGTGAGACAGGATTAGACTTTCACCAGGTTCTGATTGGGTCGCTGCACTCGGAAGAACAACACCACCAGACTGGTGGGCAGCAACTCCCAGAAGAACAGGATGATCCCAAAGACCACATAGGCTTCCCCATTGATCTTCTCTACATCCGCCTGGAAACACAAACACAAAGCCAAATTTAACATTGAGAACTTTCCACTTCTGAGCATATTGATGTATCGGTACACTGTAAAAGGCCAATAGACCTTAGTCAGAGAAGATAGCAGAGTTGATATTGTTTTCTAAAGCCTAAAATAATCTAAATGTAATCTAAAAACCATTTAGAATTGTTTTTGTAAAATAAAATAAATGAAAAACTTGTCATCTTTCTTGTGTTCTAGAATTGAAATAAATATAAATGAAAGCTAAATAGAAGCACTTGAGAAAAATATATGTATATACAAAAATGCCAAAATTCCTTAATCATTACACTTTCAAATATTACTTGTCACAAAGTCATGTATCACGTATTGTCATGTTTAATATTAGTGCAAGAAACAGCTGTGTCTCTAAATGGCGTGATTTATTGACGTGTGCAATCTGACTTATATTAAGCTTTTACAAAAGCCCAATGGTTTAAATTAAGCCAGCCATAAATATTAATATTGCAATTATATTGTACATTTATACTTTATTTTTTCTTAAACATTCTACTTTTATTTTACAATAATAATAATAATAATAATAATAATAATAATAATAATATTTCTTATTTTGTTTAATAACTAATAAAAAAAAATTATAATCATGATTTTATTTGTTCAATAAATTGTGCAGCCCTACAAACAAGCACAGCAAACCTGAAGATTTTAAAAATACAATCAAATTGCAATCACAATTTTTATTATGAAAAAAAATTTAAAAGAAAACCAATTTTTCCTCAAATCATGCATCCATAGAGGAAAATGGCCCTAACAAGTAAACATACTATACTACCACTGAAAAGCACAAGACACGGTGGCCTCCAACAAACAAAAGCACTAACATCATGCACACGAATATATGCTAACCTGCAGACAATGCAGGATAAGAAAGGATCTAAACAATCCCAGAATTAAATGCATCATCAAAACAGCGAGAAACAAATCCTCACAACAGCTTTTCATGAGACAAAGTAGCTTTATGAAGAATAAGCAAGCAGACGTCCACCCAAACACATGCAGCTGAGTCAGAGAAGGGAGCAGGCCGATCAGGGGAACCTCGGCTTCCTGTCGGCCCGTCTCAGAGGTGAACCCAAACTAGGTCACCACCAGGCAGCCAGCCAACCATCCTTTCTGCACAGCAGCCTTGCCCGAGCTATTTATAGCAAAACAAAGACCTTTCCCCCACAGAGCCCATATCCGTCTAAATCCCCTCAAATGGATTGTTTCTGTGGAGCACTGCGCAAAGCAGCGTAATCCATGTTGAATTACTTTATTTTGAATGAATGAAGCCGTCGGCATCTCTTTTTATAAAACAAAGTACAGAAATACATTTGTAAATATGCAGCAAAAGGCCTAATCTGTAATTTATTACACAGCCTCTATTATACTTTTTAATTGTACCACACACATAACAGCTCTTGAAGGATGCAGTGCTAAATCAGGGCACGCAAAAATGAGCCACTGTGCAAATGAGAAGAATAAATACATAATGAGTTCATACATCTCACATAAAGGTGAAAACAGCATTGATTATTAACTCAAACAGCTGTGCCACACTAACAGCAGCGAGCTTTCTGAGACTAGTTTATCTGGGACAGTGAAAGTTCAATGAGGGTTTACCAGCTTTATGCTTTCTACATAAACTATCTCTCAAGAGTTTGGGCTTTGTACATTTTTTTTTAATGTTTTTGAAGTCTCACCAAGCTCACCAAGGCTGCATTTATTTGATTAAAATACAGTAAAACCAGTAATATTGTGAAATATTACTAGAATTTAAAATAGCTCTTCACTAATATTTTTTAAAACGTAATTTATTCCTGTGATGCAAAGCTAAATTTAATCAATTTAAAGTATCCTTGCTAAATAAAAGTATTAATTATTTAAAAAAAAACAAACAAAAAAAAAAAAAACACAACAACACTGAATCACACTTAGAATTAACATTAACAATATTATTGAACTGAGTTATGTTGAACTACCTGGTCCGATACATTGTACCAGCTATAATTAAACGGGCTGGGCCGATCTTCAGGAGAAAGAGCCATCACAACCAGGTTATAACAGGCTCTGGAGGTGTAGAGGAGGATAACTGCTGCCCCAATGGCTGTGGCCTGGCATACTGACGTCCCCTGGATCACAAACACAAAGATCACCACAGTTAGACAGAATGGTAATTACTTTTCCAACACCATTCAATGCAATTAGTTGTTATTGCACAGTCAAACTGAAAATGCCGCACTGTCATGTTCTGAATCCCAATTCGTAATCTCCAAATCCAACCGCATCCCTGTCCACCTACCTTTGACTCCAGGTAGACGTTGGCAGAAGACATTTTAGCGATCTTGAAGATGCAGATGGCGAGTGAGATCGCACAGAGCACAAAGAGGCTGTCGTTAACCAGCACTCGTGCCAGAACGGCATCCTTCACCTGACTCTCATCCACATCTCCCTGAACCAGCATGGCACACGTCACATTCACCACCAGGAAAAAAACACTGGCCAGCAGAAATCCTAGACGCAGGGGCACCCTATTGAGAGTGGAGAGAAAAATTATTTCAGAGAAAGAAAAAAAATAATGAAATGAATGAGTCATGGGTGAATTACAGGTGAACAAATTTAACATCTACATTTTAACTAAATATTCCTGCCATGATTTTATACATGATTCAGTGCATTTTTTCCTAAATAATATAATATAATTTTTTTTTTACTGTGTTCTGTTAAATAAAATCAAGCTCTGTCACATAATACTTTGTGCTCAACATTTTGCTTCACTTTGAAATATATCATATTGAATAATAGGTGAAAGCTCAAAGACATTGAACTGATGAGCGCAGTCAAGCCATTGCTTAGTTCTGTCTGTGCCATGGGTCAATCCTCTCCTCTGCCCCCTTCGCCCTTCATTCCACTACATGCCCTCCTCCCACTCATCCTGACTCAGACCAGACTGGGTGGGACTTGATCTCCAAGCTTTTCACTCAGCATCAGACTCTAATAACCTGATCAAAGCCCTATTTGTACAGATTGATGCTTCAAAGGAAAAAAACCTAACGAGTCTGTATTAAGTTGGCTCAAACTTCTTTAAAGTCTTTTGATATTTCAACCAAAGGAAAAAAAAAAAAAAAAAAAAAAAAATCTAAATCCTTCTAAATTCACCCAAAAATAAAAACTCTCACTCTAATGTTGTTACAAAGCTGTATGATTTCTGTTCTTGTGTGGAACACAAAAGCAGATGAGTAAATGAGTACTGAGGCAGGCAAACTCTAAAAAACAAAAACACACACACTCTTGATGCATCGACTCAAATTTCGGCCTTTTCCTATATTGCTATAACTTCCATGGTGCTTTATTAGTATTCTGAAACTTGACAGGCACAGTATGGAAAAGATCAGCATGAACAGGTTTTGAACAAGTAAATTAAATCATTTTCTTTTTTAGGTGAACCATCTCCTTTGTTACCGCTGTAAACAGAGCTTATGAACACAACTTCATACAGAGGCAAGATGAAAAGAAAATACCATCTAAACTTTTCTAAGACAGTCAGTTCCTCTCAGATACATTCATATAAAAAGCCTACCCCCATGATTTATTTAACATCTCAACCGATTTGAATCATCACCTATTTGTATCGATTTCCAACCGGCTCTGAATGTATCGTTACATCCCTAGTAGACAGCAATGCAACTGACATGTTTAAGGCCCAGAAAGGTAGTAAGGACACTGTTAAAATAGTCAATGTGACGTGAGTTTTTGTGCTTAAATAAAACAAAAATAATAACGACGGCGTTCTGATGTAGAATGCGCATGCGTTGATAATGGCGGAAGATGTGATTAGGAGGAGAAGAATTATTGAATAAAGTCATTATACACCAAAAGTATTCTCTTCATAAAACTGCGGATGAACCACTGATGTCACATGACCTATTTTAACGATTTCCTTACTACACTTCTGGGTCTGGGAACATTTCAGTTGCATTCCTGTCTATGGAGGGTCATCTTAATGTGTGTTCTGGATATGAACGATGGTCTTGTGGCTTTGAAATGACATGAGGGTGAGTAATTAATGACAGAATTTTCCTTTTTGGGTGAACTTCCCTTTAATTAATTTCATTCATTGACAGCGCTCACAGTGAAAGAAAATCTCTTACTTGTACTTGTTGAGTTCCGGGGAATATTTCGCTTTGGATTTGAAAATCACCTGTGGAAGAGGACATAGAAAGATTGTTATTACTTACAAACATGACTAGGACAAACTCTATCTCTTTGGTTATTTGAGCAGAGGTATTATCATTACACAAAAAAAGTTTTCACCAAGAAACCTCTGCTATCTGTACTTCAAGCCTGCTCACAGGCCAAGTGATGACTAGCTTGTGCTAAAGCAAAGATAAGGATGACCA
This sequence comes from Tor tambroides, assembly GCA_021397915.2. Classification (NCBI taxonomy): domain Eukaryota; kingdom Metazoa; phylum Chordata; class Actinopteri; order Cypriniformes; family Cyprinidae; genus Tor; species Tor tambroides. The sequence goes on along the minus strand of JAFVLL020024278.1, from coordinate 70,940 downwards.
GGGACCAGGCTATCTGAGTTTGTTTAAACAGAAACATCTCCTGGTTAAGCAAACAGCCCAAGAGATCAATAACCATTGGAAGTTATTGGTTATACCTAAGGCCTTTGCAATTCTAGCCCTAAGGTCAACTCAAGGTAAGCACAACTACACAAGCTTGCACAACCATCACTGATAAGCATTCACGGACTGTTTTCACTCTGACATAGCCTTCATGTAGTTCACACAAAGTCCATAACATCCATTAGCAGGTAATGTACATTTCAACATATGCACTACCATTCAAAAATAGAGGTCAGTAAGGTTTAATACTTATTCAGAAAAGACACATTAAATTGATCAAAACAGCCACTAGTTAAAGAAAGTAATACTTTTATTCAAAAAAGATGACTCATTGAATTGATTGAAATTGACAATTCAGTTTTGCCATCACAGGAATAAATGACCATTTAAAATGCATTAAACCAACTAGAAAACAGTTCTTTTGAATATTTTTTTCTGTATTTTTGATCAAATAAATGCAGCCTTGGTGAGCATAAGAGAATTCTTTCAAAAACATTTTAAAAAAATCTTACCAACACAAACTTTTAATTGGTAGTATATGAACACATGCATGACCACAAACTTCAAAGTAACGATACTAGGCCATCTGTCATGATAAACTCTGTACAATATGAACCACAGCAGTACTGAAACAGGAACAGACCTCACCTGTAGCTTTCTGCACCTACTGATTGAAATGTTTATAGGGTCTGAGTTTCACATGAAACTTGGAAAATGAAATTGGATGAAAAATGATACAGTGATTAATATATACAACTTAGTCAAAATGTTATATGTACATCATTCATTCATTCATTCAAGTCTACCCCTGCTGTTTTTTTCCATCATGACAATTCATGACACTATCAAAAACAAACACTGTGCAAAACTAGTCAAATAGGCCTAGCTGACTAAACCGTACTGCTAGTCGGCATCTGAAATAGATAAATATAGTTTCTCATTAAACATCTTACTCACACATTTACAATTAGTTTTAAATCATTATAAACACTAAGTATCATGATGAAATCGGACAAAACATAGTGAAATGTGTTATGAACTTGGAAAGAGCACAGTGAAAACAAATTTCCAATAAGGCAAGGGAATTTTTTAGGTTCTTCATTTAAGAAACAACAGTGAAAACTCACACGTCACGTCTACATTCCTGATCGCACACATGTAGGATCCTAGTCTTGTTCTTAGTTACATGGCTGACGACATGCAATGAAACACTCAAAGATTGTAGACCACAATGAGAAGGTCAGAAAAAAAAAAGAAAAAAAAAAAAACACAATCAAGTGATCTCTGTAAACACAGAATTATGACGACAAACCTGCAAAAGTTACAGGAAAAACTGTTGGTTTTTAAAGGATGTCTGTGTAACTGAACCCACAATGCTCATAAGTAGCAAGAGGACTGAACACACCAGGAGAGTGTGGACATTCACTAACTGGAGTAAACCTGTCTGACAGCCTGCGCTTGACAGCCATCAGTGTCACATGTGCAACTGAGAACAGATGCCATGTTATTAGTATGCAGTAAGGGCAGAGCATATGCAGTGACTTAGAATTGAATTTGAAGGTTTCATAAAGAATTAATTAACTTCCTTGATGAATTCAAGGTGACCTTTCAATGAATTCAATCATTACGTGAATAAAAACAGATGCAAAATGATATTTGTGAACTAAGTAGTAGTAATATTAAACAGTAAACAGCATTTCTTTACTCTTTCCAAATAAAAGTACTATGCAGACATACGCTAATGCTCACATTGCAAAGCTGTCTCTCCCTTCCAGCCATATCATTACTGAAAACATAGCTTTAAAAAGGTCATTTAAAAATCATCATGGTTATGACATGATCAAGATATGGACCTCCATATTTACATTAAATATAGATTTCTATTCACAGTTTTCAGCAACTTTCTAATTCATTGCTAATGGGAAATTTAGCCAAAATACAGTAAAAACAGTGATGGTGTGAAATATTATAATTTTAATAAATGTTTTTATATTAATATATTTTAAAATGTAATTTATTCCTGTGATACAAAGATGAATTTTCAGCATCATTACTCCAGTCTTCAGTGTCACACGATCCTTCAAATATTATTTTTATATATTATGATTTGGTGCTCAAGAAACATTTCTTATTATTTTCAGGGCTGCAAAAGTTGTGCAGCTTAATATTTTTACAAAAATCTTTTTTTTTTTTTTTTCATGTTGAACAGAAATATCAAAAGTAGAACCTTTTGCAACATTATAAATGTTTTTACTGTCACTTTTGATGAATTTATTGCATCCTTGCTGAATAAAAATATGAATTCCTTAAAAGGAGCCATGAAAGTCGCTGATATTCTGACATATATAAGGACATTTTTTATTAAAACTATTTTTATTAAATTATTTATTTACTGATTTATTCACTTTTGAAACAAGTGAAAATAAGTTTGGCAAAAACACAATATAAAAGAGTCACTTTTGATCACTGTATTGTGTCCTTGCTGAATAAAAGTTAATTCATAAGCAAAAACAGCCTGTTTAATTTTGAAGAATAAAGAGGGTGGAAAATTAATCACAAAATATAGGGTGAACTATTCATTTAACATTATTACTGGCTTTCTGAGAAGACAAATCAAATGCTTAAAGTTCAAAATACATCTAATTTAACAAAGAAACTAGTAGAGTTAAAAAATGCAGTAGTCAATACTTGTGTTGTGAATCATGCATGTTCATGTGTGTCAACCTCATGTGTCTCCCTGTCAGCAGACGCACCGCAGACTCCACCAGGACACAGCACAGCATGATTCAGAGTTAAACAAGAAAGTCTCCAAAAATAAACACAGCAAACTGCACCTCGCATTTGTCATCTCACGAGAGAGCAGTAAGGCTCAAGGGACCCGTGTCGCCCTGAGCACTATGCTTTCACTGAGAAAAGGCAGCGTTAAAAGCTCCTATCTATCTGCTCCTATCTATCCTCCAAACCACATGGTTTTACAGGCAAAAACAAGGTCAGCACGCTCCACAATCAACACAGGCGCTGCCTGCTAGCAGATATTACAGATATTACAAGTTTTGTTAGTCACAAGGAGGAGAAAAGTACAGATCAGAGATGAAAAAGATGAAAAAAATAGACCTCACTGCAAAACAATTCCTGAATACTAGGACGTTATAAGCGGTTATTAGTGATATTAAAAATAATTTTGGCAAAAAAAAGGTTTTAATAGAATTAAAAAGAACAAAGCAAACAAAAAAGTAAATAAATATGGTTAAGCCTGTATTCTGAGCGATGACAGACATGTTTTGGTTGGGATAAAATGTGAACTCATGACTTTTATAAGCACTAAGCTCACACACAAATGCCAGCTACTTTCGGCCAGTCACAGAAAAGGACAAAAAAAAGGAAGCAGATAGCAGTCTTTTCAGAGGGGTGATATGCAAGCCCTTTCAGTGACCCAAATGCAGATTTTTGTCTCAGTTCCTTAAATGTATTTTTACCATGAGACGTCCACATCACACTGAGTCATGCTTTTGAAAGTGCATAATGCTGCGGTTCGGTGTCATGAGACTTTGTGAGACTTAGCTTCTTCCTCTTTTGCTGATGGTGTGAAATGTTATTGCTATTCATGATGCTTAAACTCATGCAAGATATTTTATTCCACTATTAAGCAAACTTTTCATGATGTAACAGTCCGCTAATGACTTTTATTATAAAATATTAAAGCCATAAAACCACTGCTGTTTTCTTGTGAATCCTAAACCATTATCTAACATAGACAAATAGCTTTTTTAAAAGTAATATTAATGTCGTCTTTTTATTTTATACTTTTTTATAATTTGGATATTTATTTTGCAATATTTTAAACAAAAAATTCAAAGACTACAGCTCCACAGAATAATTTTTTTTTTTTCAGTAGAAATAAATAAACATAAAACTTATTTTCCCTAACAAAAACCCAAACAGGTTTTGTCTACATGTTTGTAAAAAATTTGTAAAGAACCAGAGATATGGCTCTAGCTTGCGTAGCCTGACAGGAGATCACATGCAACTGCTCAGTGCATATGACTGATTTACCAAACCAAAAAGAAGGAAAGCTTTCATCTGAACGGACACTGAGGCCTTCTGACATGTTTACATGGTTGAACTCAACATTTCCTGTTTTCCTCCTTGGTAATCAGAACACAACCCTGCAAAGACACACTTTCCCCTTCAGTGCCTCATCTCAAGAGGGTCCTGAGGAGGTTTAAAACCAGTGATTCATCTACCTACACTGGGAAACAAAACTGGAACGCTTCCCTCTGGTCTGTTTAATACTTGTTTTTGTGCAAGATTGTGTCTGAGAGCCCTCACTGAACACATCTGAGTGATGGAGGTTCTGTATCCTGTGTGAAGTCAGAGCAGGTCAAAACAGAAATTAGGCCTACAAACTCAGACTCACTGGGATGGTTAAGAGCCAAACTATTCTATACAGTTCCAACAATTTCCGAAAGTCAGGCTGGATGTGTTTTAATCATTCAAGGAAATAGTAGGTTTCTATGCTGCTACAAGGAGTGCTTTTGAAAAATAAGTAGCCGTGTGAAGATATTCAGAAGCTTTATTTGAGACATTTAGCAACAATTAAATGTTCTGCTCTCAAAGTTGTGTCTAATTTCTATGGAAACACATAAGAAAAAAAATGCTCTGGTAAATCATAATTATGACATTAGTTGAAATTATGACATACTAAGCCATAGTAAAAAAAAAAAAAAAAAAAAAAAAAAAGACAAAATTATGAGGTATCCTAAATCGTAATTATGACGAAGTCAAAATTAATAAAAAATAAAAAATAAAAAAATAAAGATGATGACTAACTCATAATTTAATAAGATAAAAAGCTAAATTGACAAAAGGATGAAATTATGAGATACTAAATCATAGTTATAAAATAAAAGGTGAAATGGACAAATATGAGAAATTATGAGACAGTGAGTCATAGGAAATAGTCAAAATTATGACAAAAATATGAAATTATGAGTTAGTAATAATTATGACCAAAACAAACATGTTTTCCCCCCAAAAAAATTAAATTATGAGTCAGTCAAGACAAAATTATGAGATACTAAGTCATAATTATGAAAAGTCAAAAGTAATACCAAAAGATGAGATTGAGATACTAAGTCATAAAAAAATAGTCAAAATTGACAAAAAGTTGAAATTATGAGTTAGTAATAATTATGACAAAAGGCATGATTTTTTTTTTCAAAAAAGATCAAATTATGAGATAGTCATCGTTATGAGATAAGTCATTAAAATTAATAAAAAATATTAAATTATGAGATACTAAATCATAGCTATGAGATAAATGGCAAAATATGAAATTATGAGATAGTAAGTCATAAGAAATAGTCAAAATTATGACAAAAAGATGAAATTATGAGATAGTAATAATTATGATGACAAAAAACATGATTTTTTTCTTGTGTCAGACATGGGTTTCTATCAATTTTGGCCTTATCATCCCTAAAAGGCATGTATAACAAAACTGTAGTTGATAACTTTAAATGTCATATAGTCTTTACGTGGAAGTGGACCATGCTAGCAGTCCAGGCTACTCCACCAGGCTACTCAGGACAACAGGAGTGCAAAACAGCAATGATGAACAGTTTTCAGGTCAAGGCACGCCAACTTTATGCCCAAACTGCAGGCTTTACCAACTCACACCCACAATAAAAACAGCACCAAAACACTGTCCTATTGTATGACCGCTACTCATAAACCCAGGTAATAAAATAAAAACAAACAATCTATAGTTTTTGTCAACCGTCTTAAAGAAACCTGTTTAGCAACCCTTGGCACAATCATTCCCACTATCTATTTGATTCTGATTAGCTTGCAGTCATTCAAGCGGGCAAGTGTGTGTTTGGGGAGCAGAAATGATTTCTTCACAAAGCCCATGCCAAATGAGTCATACCTTACATGCCCATGACACAAATGCTTGTACAAGGTCTGGACCCAGCAAACACAAACCTCCACAAAAATGTGAACAGGCGACTAAAGAGGGACATTAAGAAAAGTGTGAATAAACATGCTGTGGTAATTGAAATCATAAGGGTTACACTTTCACGTGACGCCACACTAGCTGTGTCAACTCACAGCAAAAAAAAAAGACACTAGATAACGTGACAGCATAGACCACGTGAAATCAAAACAGGAGTTTGTGGCTTGTAGTCCTTGAATAGCTTTTAGGCTATTAATTATGATAATGTACATTTTAACATTTTAAAAATGATTTCTGAAGGATCCTGTGACATTACATTACATTTTAAATTTACAATTTTTTATTTTAAAATAGAAAACTTCAATGTTATTTATTTGCTTAGATATTTATTATTTATTCATCAAATAAATGTAGCCTTGGTGAGCATAAGACGCTGCTTTAAAAAAAACATTAAACATTCTTACATATTCCAACAATAATAATAATAATAAATAATTTAGATTTTCTTAAAGGTACAGTGGCAAAAATAGTCTGTTTAGTCCTAAAGGAAAATGAGGATGGTAAATGGTCATGTAAAAAACGTTAACTATTTTTGGTGCAAGACACCATGACTAACAAGTGGGCGTCAGGGAAAAACACTGCAAAAAAGAATACATGTCCCCTTTAAGATAGCGACATAGTATATGAGTCAAATTCAACCCACAACAACTGTATTTACCAGGAACAAACAACGGCTAATTTAGGAAGCAGGAGGATTAAATGACTGTTTTTCCTTCAATGCTCTTGTGGACCGTCCTCATTACCCACTTCTTCCCTTTACATGACAAGCAGGTCTACAGTACCTAGAGATCCCTGCCAAAGAAACTGTGGCCTAGTTACAGATTAACAACAGCCGTCCCGAACCTCTCCTGACACAACAGTACAACTGCTAAAATCATTAGCCCCAAAAAAAAATCCAGCCCAAACTTCTCCAAGTCAGCTGTCAAAGGGAGAAATGTGATTCATTCCAGTCAAGACCAGCCAATGAACATCTCAAACAGGTGCCTAAGTTTGTTAAACAAATTAGGCAGCACGTTTCTGTTACTGATCCCGATCATGTGACTTGGCCCCAAATTTGAGTTTACAAAAGCAAGCACTGGAGGAGTGTAAAGAGCAGTGAGGAACAGGCATCCACCTAATGCCATAATGATCTACACCAAACTTGCATATCTATGGATGGTTTACAAGGACAAAGAGGGCGAGTGTAGAATAAGAAAACAACATTCCAGTAAGCTGTAATGAAGCTGCGCGGGGGTGATGCCTCTGTTTGGCTGGCCATTATAAAAATTCCTCAGCAAACTGAATTAATACGAGTCTCCCGGCTGATACGACTGCAGAAACAAGCCATGACTCCGTGGTTTGACGTGCTAAATGTGAAGAAATGTCATGCTCAGCGACTTTTATGGTCAAGAGATGACTGATATTGCGTTAGGCCTGACATTAGCAACATCAAGGACATGTCATTCTTTGAAAACTATATTAAATAATAGAAAACATTTGATCAAATAAGCGAACTTACGCAATCGTATTACTACATAACTACTTTTCTGTTTTTTCGTAACTTAAATCTATGTACCCTTATTAATGGAATGTTCTGCATTCAAAATAAGTTAAGCTCTATTGAAAGCATGGTTTGGATTCATCATTAGTTTGTAAAAAAGCAAAACTGCACAAATATATATGATGTAATAAAATGTTCATAAACATTAAAATACACGGCGTTATGAAAGCATAGCTTCTTGTCCTTAAACATGAAACACTACTGTACAAATGTCAGTGATTATTATTACTACGTTTATACTATTCCACAAAAATATTCAGCAGCACAACAATTTTCAATATTGATAAGAAATTGAGCACCAAATCTGTATATTAAAATGATTTCTGCACGATCATGTGACACTGAATACTGGAGAAACGGCTGCTGAAAATGCACCACAGGAATAAACGACATTTTAAAATACATTCCAATAGAAAATGGTTATTTTAAATTGTAATAATATTTCAAAATATTATTGATTTGGTCTAATTTGATCAGCCATGGTGAGCATAAAAGACTTTCAAAAACATTAATCCGTGCCAAGTTATAGCCAATTTCTCAACTCCTGTCATGAGAGCCGATAAGATGCAACTTTTGCATGAGATGCAAGACTTTTGGTAATGGTACTGGATTTTTGTAAAATGAGGGACAAGTCAAATTACTGTATAACATAACTGACAACATGCCACAGATATCATTAAATATTTCTAAATTTTTGCATGTTTTGAGCCTGGAACATTCTTTTTTACGTGTGAAATTATGTTAAAAAAATAACACGCAGACAGCACTAAAAACTGCCGACAATGTGCCACCAACTGCATTAACAGCAGAAAATATACAAGAGTGAAAAATGGCCCATCTCTTTTCTTTGCAGGGCTTTGCTTATGAGGTCTCATGTGACGCATTACACACGCACACCTACATGCAGAAATCACATATGTGATTCATGCGGGAGTTCAGCTTCACGTAAAGAGTTGGCGTTCACAGTACACACGCCTTTAATGTGTTTTCTTCACGCACAAGAGTTGCTGAAAGTGTAATTTGAAAAATTAATTGGTCATCACTTTGGTGCCACCTCAGGGAACTGGAAGACAGAGGAAGAACAGATATGAAAACTGTGAACTACGACTCAACACTTGCAAAGAATAAAACGCATTATTTACAGTGTTGCAATTTCATTTCCCTAAAGAGACTGAATTTCTGGCGGCAAAAACAACAGCAGACATTTTGAGTTCCACGATGCATGTTTTTACATTTGACAAGTGAAAAAATATATAATAATTATTATTTAACATTATATAATATTACTTTATACATTTATGTATTGTGTAATGTATTTTTATTACATAAAGAAACATAACATATTTTAATATACAAGTATTCAAAAAATATATATATACATACATGTGTGTGCATAGATATGTAATTTTATATATCACACATATATTTATATTACTTTTAATAAAATGCATATATTTTATAATACATATATAAATGTAATTAAATATTTAAAAATGTATATATAGCGATATTAAAATTATTTATTATATATTTTTTTATTTATTATTTAGCACAATAAATTATTTAAAAGATTGTTTATCAAATATAATATTTGTTTGTAGATGTGTGTGAAATGTTTACAGCACAGATATATATTATACATAATGCTGCATTTCCTATTCAAACTAGCTAGTAAACAACTGATGCAATCTTCCTATATGACACACAGCTAACCCGTTTCTGCAGCAACTAGCATGAAACATCAATCGCTGCATCCAATTCCCAAGGAAAACGAATGTGGGGCAAACAGCTGAGTTAAAATAGTGGTCATTAGGTCATTACTGAGTGGACAGAGCACTAGATCACAACATGGCGATCACGGCCACACAAATGACTCATTCGGATACGTACCCCATACGGGTACAGTACCCCACCGATGTGATTTTGTTTTCGGCTGACATTTGGGAGTCGGGGTGCTCGGAGTCTTTGTCTGTGCGGTGGCTGTTCTCAGAACAGAATGCTGCACACCCCTTTTGTTGTGCCTGGAATAGTACAGGATTGAGCAGGGTGATGTAATGCTCTTGCAGCAGGTGCCACTGATTGGCTCGCACCTTCAAATGCCAACTCGCGCTGTTCAGGCAGTGTCGGTACGATGCCCACATCTCAAATAGCTCCCGAGGAATACGCACAAACAAAGGCCAGCTCTCTCGAGCAACCCTCTGAAACTTAATGTGGGTGTAAGGGAAAAGGCTGCAGACAGGCATAAACGGTGGTTGCATAAAACAAAGCTGTCAATAAATCTAACAGGACTGCAGGGCCTGTCAGTCAGGTTTGATTGTGCGACGGCTCTATGTGCTGACTACGGGTGAAAAAAAAAAAAAAAGCAATATAAGCAAGGTTAGATTAATATCAAAGCCGGGGTGATGTCAGACAGAACGGAAAGGGCAAAGCACACATTTGTTGAGTTTGAGACATAAATAATAATGAGAATACATTTAGATTAAAACCAAATATTTCACCATAACAGTTAAGGTGGCATTCGACCAAAGAAGTCAAACAAGATCTCCAAAGCAAACATTATATTTCAACCCTCTCATTTATTAGATATTTAAATTATTGTATTTTAAAGGAATAGTTCTTGCTATTGAGAAACAAAAAAGAGAAGTTTAGCAGAATAACACTTCTGTTTTTCATAATTTAATAAATGGTGACCAGGGGTTTTCAAGTTACCAAAATAATAATAAAAGCACCATAAATGTATTTAATACCGCTAGTATGCAGTTCTGAATATCTCATTCACGTTTGCACCTATTCAGATATGGCACATCAAGACATCACATCCGACTTTGAATATAAGTGCATATTCAGATCGCAAAGGAGATTTTAGAGCTTCAGTATAATGCAACTTTCATCTAAAGCAACTTACAGTGCCCTGGGAATCAAACCCATGACTTTGCTATTGATATACTCTACTTTCTGAAGTACAGGAATGCCTGTAGCTCAACCATTTTTGTCAGTTTCTATCACAAAACCATTATCGTCCATCCAGTGACTTGGAATACAGTGCAATATAGCTGCACTGACTATTATGATGTTACTTTTATGGTACTTTTTGGAGCTTGACAGCCCTTGGTCACTATTCACTTTCTCTGTAAGGAAAAGAGCGGCGTGGACATACTTCTAAACATCTTTTTTTGTGGTCTACAGAATAAAGAAAATCAAACAGCTTTGGACTGACATGTACATGTGTAAATAATAAAAATAAATGTCATTTTTGTGATCTAAATAGTTGTTTCTTTTCCAGTAATCGAATAAGGGCCTGTAATGTTCTGTTCTCCAGTGCTTAAAGCTTTGGAGAGGAGATGAACAATATTTCATCCCCTGCATGATGAGGTTATGCATTCACAGACGGCCAAGACTTTGCAAAGGGTGGAAGGATGGACCAAAAGTGGCAATAATAGTCCTCATTCAGACTGTCCTGTGAACTGCACTGTTGTGGCCAAGCAGAGGGACTTGAACAGAAACTGATGACCTCCAGCTGTGCTCTTGTCCCAGTATGATGAACATGATGAATGTCTCTAAATGTCTTAAACAACATAATTTGCCTGTATGACGATGCTTTCAATCGCAATTACAGCATGAAGTTCCAAGTCAGTCATATCCAGTAAACACATTTGGTGGGAGGGACCCACTTAGATGTGAGTTGCATAGAAATGGCACTCTAACTGAATGCAAAAGGATTCATACTCTCTCTATATAAAAAATTACATTGATTTTGTATGTTAACTAGACCACCAACCATCATAAAGACGCATTTTGATGGTGTGTAATACATTGCAAAACAAAAACAAAATTGGGGAAACAGCAAAGTGGGACTTACCTGAGCAAAATAAAGGTTGAGCAGACACAGGGTGAAGAACTGTAGGCAGACTGGAAAACAATACAGGAGCCAGAACGGCAAAGGCTGAAGCTGGTTTGCTTGAACAACATTTTTAAAGTAGAAAGAGAAGAGTGTCGTCCTTAACGCCGACCAGAGCAAACACAGAAAGAGAAAAACACTCTGGTAGCTGAAGCGCTTGTGTCCGTAGTGCAGAATCAACCAGAGCTGCAGGTAAACAAACACGAAGAGCAGCGAATACAAAACCGTGTAGAGAACCGTGAGACCGAGCTGCACGGACGGGGGAACCGCAGCCTGGATCAGTTCAGCGGCGGAGGAGGAGGATGAGGAGGAGGAGGAGGAGGAGGATGAGTCCGTCCAAACACTGACACTGACCTGGTTTTCTAGTAAAAACAACATATCGACGGGATGCTCGCTATCACGTCGACTTATCCAGAACGCTCTACCGTTTTCATTTCCCATGAAACTTTTCATGCAGACGTTTTGAAATCAGGAGAAATTGAATAACGTCAAACTTAATTACAAATGACATATGAGCTGAAAATGAAAAACTACAGGCTGCCCTAAGTTGTTGTCGTGTGGAATAAACTTTAAAGCAAATTCTCGGATGTTTATAAGCAAGATGTGGAAAACAAACAATTTAAAAAATTGCAGAGTCCCCCAATCTCTGCAAGGCAGCTCCCTCCGAGCTAAGAAAAACCAACTCTAGCGCTAGAAAAAAGCGATCAGCTGGCTAGCGTTGATGCTCTGGCCCCGCCTACTGACCAATGGGAAAAGGCTAGAATCTGACGCAGTTCTGTCGCCATGTTGGCTCTCGGTTGAATAGCGCTGAATGGAAAAATTCTGTTGCATTCGAGCCAAAATGAGAAGCTTTTCAAGTACGTTCGCCGAAAAGCAATTTACAGTGCCGCCTACTTTTTTGAGAAACCAATCATTTGTCTTTTGTGTGTCCTGCCTCTGGATCTCTACGTTTTTAATTTTCAGAGTATCGGCATTGTTGTTTTTAAATAATGCTTGGACGTTTCCGCATGTTGTTTTTGTAAGCTTGAAGTGGTTACATTTGTAAGATTTTATTTTTATAGCTAACATAACAGTGTGCAAAATAATTGGATAATTTATGTTTATAAATTGACGGGTGTACAAAGCTGTGGCTTATGCATGCAATGCATGTTCTGTAAGTAAGGAATGGAAAACAAAAAAGTATAGGAAAAAATCCCCAAATCTCTGCAAGGGAGCTCCCTCCGAGCAAAGAAAAACAACTCTGTAAAAAAAAAAAAAGCGATTATCAAATGTAGGGAGCGATCACGCTCGGGCCCCACGTACTGGCCAATAGGACGAAGCTGGAAACCAATGCGCTTTAATCGCCATATTGGCTCTCAGTTGAAATAGCGGTGGATAGAAACAGGCCGTTACATTGGAGCCAAAATGACAGGCTTTTCAAAAAACCTTCGCCGCTGAGCCATGAGCCCTCCTCCTACTTCATTCTCATTGGTTTTCTCAGTGAATACGTTGTATATTTAGCTTTCTGATTGGTGTTCAGCTCACCGTTAAACCCTCCCCACAAATTTAATTGGACAACGTGTGCACATGTTGTTTTAGTGTTTGAGGATGTAGATTTTCAGTACTTACATTTATAACACTGACCGATAATCATTAACCTAATGTATTTTGTAAAGTCAAAATGACTATGTATATATATATATATATATATATTATAGGTTTCCCTTAAAAATGTAATTTGTTAGGGTATGACTGATGTAATGTTAGTAGCACAGCCCAGGCGAGTTGTTTTGATTGAATATGGATATATTCTTTGTGTACCAGTTTTTACTGAGCTCATCCTTAATATGAACTAATGTAAATGGCTGTAAGTTAAAGGTCTATAAAGCAGGCACCATGTGCATCGTCTATTTGATTGCGTTTTTATTTAGCCTAACATCAGAGCAATGTTCCTCCAAACTGACAGAAGATTCCAGCCAGAGCTTCACGGAGAGGATGCATTCAGGGAAGACGTCCTTTGTATACTTTGGAAATCATGGTGAGACTTTGATAAATGTGTTGCAGATGATTGCAGAACCGTTATCATAATGTGCAAAGCTAAGCAAGAGTCATTAGTCAGATCAGCATATCAGCTTATTTGCTGAATCAATGCATTTGAGGTGTCAAAAACTTTTAAAGTTAATTTTTAAAGTTCATAGCCCGTTACATAAGCTATAGTTCTACCTGCAGTCAATCCAACCATCAAACTGTTCATGGAGCAGCTTGAGATGTCAGCTGATGCCCTACAGGACTATGGAATATCTGTTGTAAAGGTGAGCAAAATCTAATTTCAGGTCTCACCAGAATGTCAGAAGGAGGAGCTTTCTGGTATCTAGTTATGTAGTACATGATGGTTGACTATATTGCAGTAATATCAACTTGAATAACTGACTGTTTTTACAGGTGAACTGTTCTAAAGATGCTATAGTAAACTACTGCACAGGAGAAAAGCTAATGACCAAGGCATACTTGTTCAGGTATAAGTTTATGAACTTTACCCTCATGTCATTATATACATTCAAAATGTTGGGGTTAGTATATTTACATTTAGTCATTTAGCAGACGCTTTTGTCCAAAGCGACTTACAAATGAAGACAAGGGAAGCAATCAAAATCAACAAAAGACCAATGATATGCAAGTGCTACAAGATGTTTAGCCAAATGTTTATGTATATTTTTTGACAAATATAAAAATGATCCGTTGACTCCATATATGGTCATACAGGTTTGGAACGACATGAACCCAAAAGCTTTTTTGTCTTTTATCATTCCAGAGGCTCTGAGGTCCTGAGGAGTTTCGACATCGATACCGTATTTGACGTCAATGCAATTGTTTCTCATGTCCTTTTGTGAGTTCCTTTATTTAAAACTTTTACAGTAGCTCCAACATTTAACGATGAGTATAGTTCGGCTGGTGGAACTACAGTGATGACCTTGACCAGTTGACCTTTGAATGTGTCCCTTATTTCCTCCATTCAGCTCTGTCCTCTTCAATGAGGTCCGTTATGCGCGCACACCTGCTGAGCTGCTGCGCATGGAGAGCGCGGCCAAACAAAACAGTGACATTGTGGTCGGTCACATACCAGTGCTTGGCCTTCCAGGTACGATATCTATATTCTGTATAGTCCAATGTCTTGGTTGGAATGAAGTAATATTATATAGCTCTTGTTTTTTTGGGTTTTTTTGTCCGTATAGAGCACCGAGCTTTGATGGAGGCAGCATTTGTGTATGGAACCAAATACCAGTTTGTCCAGACGACTGGCACTTTGGTCCTGAAACATATGGGGTAAGTTTTATATTACTCTAAGGAGAAATATAATTTCATTCCTTGTTAAGGTACTCAAAGCATAAAATAAACAGAGATGTGATGCATGACATTTTTTATGTTGCCATAGACAACTATAATTATGAAAAAACTGGCCACAAGGTGGTCCCAAAGTTGTTCTAAAGCTCTCATCACCTGTTTGGATATCTAGCGACCAGTGTTATTTTTGTATCATTACTATTCTATTATAGTTTTTGTTGATATTTTATGTTTTCACTTAAATTTTAGTTTAGATGAGTAATTTTACTGTATGATTTGTCATTTTTATTTTTTTAAAACATGTCTTTGGTTTTATTTTTAAATAGGTCTGTGTAGTTTTTAATAATTTTATTTATTAGTTTTAGTTTATTTAGTTTATTAAAATGAGAAATGTTGCCACTTTGAGTATATTGTGATCGTTGACAGGGTTATTATAGTTTACTAAAACCATAAAATTTTATCGCATTTTACATTTGTAACCACATTTTTTGTTACTTGAAATAAAATAATATATAACAGAAATAAATAAAATAAAATATAACAAAAACCTTATATTATTTCAGTTTTAGTTTATTTTATGTCAAGTAACAAAAAATGTGATTACAAATTTAAAATTTATGGTTTTAACTATAAAAATCTCGCCAACTACCACAATATATGAACATTAATTTAATTAATAGACATTTTAAAATTTTGATATAAATGATAACAAATTCTTCTACTACTTCAGTGCCTCTCAAATGAATCTTCTGTTATCCTTCACAGGGTTGTGGATCCCTCTTCCTCACAAGCACGACTGTGGTTTCTGCACTGTAAAGCTGTGTCCAGGCGGTCTGATCCGTGTCCCAGCACTCCCATGAGGAAACCACTCAACACCATCAACATACACACCTTCCTGCAGCTGATGGAAGCACCTCTAGTGGTGAGAAGGCATCTTCAACTTCCTGTCATTAATACCAGATATAATAAAAAGGAGTTTGAATTCTGATTCTCACTTCAGTTCCATATCTGTTATGTTTGATTTTGGACTTGTTGTGGACTTGTTTTCTGGCAGACAGAGGCAGTGCTGGACCCGTCTGAGGTAGATGTGGTTCATATGCACCTCGGTGTGCCCGTGCTGTATCTGTTCTGTCAGCCCCAAACCCAGCACCTGGACCGGGCCACCGCTCAAACTCTCGCCCTGCAGCTCCGCGGGGAGGCCGGAGTAGTGCTCATTCACAGGTACTGACGACGACAACAAAAGCAACACTGCATTTCATATATTCATGTAACAAGATTCCATGGGCAACACTTTACAATGGTCAATTAGCTAAAGCGTTGGAGGTTGTGATATTCATCTCTTTTATTGCTCTTATTATTTTTATTATTTATTTAGTTTTTTTTTATTATAATGCTTATAATCTTTCACATTTTATATATAGCCTATATTATTTAATATATGTTATATTAAAATACAGTATATAAAACCTTATACAATATAAGAGATATATTTTACTTAAAGTATATAAAACTAACTGGTCAGATACAATGATAAAAAAAATATTGTGAGATATTATGATTCATAATATTTTTCTATTTTAAAATATTTTAAAACGTAATTTATTCCTGTGATGCAAAGCTGAATTTTCAGCATCAGTCTTTAGTGTCACATGATCCTTCAGAAATCATTCTAGGAAAGGAAAGGAAAGGAAAGGGAAGGAAAGGAGGTGATTTGTGGCCAAGTATGGTGACCCATACTCGGAATTTGTCCTCTGCAATTTAACCCATCCAAGTGCACACACACAGCAGCGAACACACACCCGCAGCAGTGGGCAGCCAATGCTGCGGCGCCCGGGGAGCAGTTGGGGGTTCGGTGCCTTGCTCAAGGGTCTCACCTCAGTCGTGGTATTGAAGGTTTGAGAGAGCGCTGGACATTCACTCCCCCACCTACAATCCCTGCCAGACCTGAGACTCAAACCTGCGACCTTTGGGTTACAAGTCTGACTCTCTAACCATTAGGCCACGACTGCCCCTGATATGCTGATTTGGTGATCCAAAAAACATTTCATGTCATTACCAATGTTCATGAATATTTTATTAAGCTACGTAATATTATATTGAATAACATTTTATTATGCTGCTTAATATTTTAGTAGAAAATGTGATACATTTTTTTCAAGGTTCTTTTCTTGCACATAAAGATAAAAAGAACAGCATTTATTAGAAATGTTTTGTAACAGTTTAAATATCTTTACTGTCACGCTTGATCAGTTTAATGCATCCTTGCTGCATAAAAGCATTAATATATGTCCAAAAAGTTTTATATACCTACTACAATAAATATAACTAATTATCATTTATAAATTAATTGACAAATTACTTTACAACTGACTAATGTTAACAATTAAAATTTCTGTTAACAATGTTTCAGCGTATAAAAAACTAAACATTGTCCAATATTAATAAAAACAAATGTATTAATTATTGTTAGACATGTTAATTATCATATTACTGTACCTACATATGTTTATTTTATCTATCTGATTTAGAAAGGAGGAATTTGATATTATTGGTATATTTATTTTGCCATGCATCAGCTTAAAATTAAAATCATTTCTGAAGTATAGAAAGTTTTTACGGTGAATATCAGGAAAAGTAATGTTTTTGGGCAAAGGATGCATAAGAGGACTAGGGACATTCTTCAAGAAAGTAAATTTGGTCAGTTTTGATATATCCATACAACATCCAATACACATCTCCAAACTTATTTTCAGTCAACACATCTCCTTCTTGATCTTAATTAGTTTGTTTTTTTTCCTCTTCATTTTCCAGGGACAGTCCGAACGTGAAAACTCTGCTGAAATACAACGCTGCTTACAGACTCCCACAGGAGGTCAGTTTAACCTTTGAATGTGTTTGTGATTATTTGACAAATCTGTTTTTAACAAAAGCTTTTCTCAACAGGATGTGAAATACTTTACCCTGAATAGCGCCGAAGGGGTTGTGAAACTTTTCAAAGAAGAACTTTTGCCAGAACACAAGTTAGAAGACGAAGAGCAAGATGAGGAACATTGGTCAGATCTTGGTAGGATGCCACCTATGCAGTCATTGCTAACGAGTATAATGGTTCCTATAGTTTTAAAGTGGTTCTTAAGATCTTGTTGAATTTATCCAGATATCCTCGATGACGAGGTGTCCGAGTCTGTGTACAGAGACCGTGATCTTATGCTGGATTTGGAGTCCGTTATTGAGCTCACTTCAGACACTTTTCAAACAACTGTCACACAGAATGATATGACAGTGGTGCTGTTCTATTTTAAATGTGAGTTTTACTTTTTGTATTATTGTTTTTGATGTATAAGACAAATCTACCCTGATATATCCACTTTTGTCCTCTAGGGGATGCTGTCTGTATGGCTTTCATTCAGTCGTATATAGAGGTGGCAGATGAACTTGAAGGTAAAAGCATTTCTGTGATGAACAAAATTGCCAGAGAATGTAGAAATTCTGTAAATCGAGTTATGTTGTGCTTTTTTTCTTTATTGATTCATTTGATGGAATTCATTTTCAGATAATATTAAAGAAAAGTCATTCTTGGTCTCTACATAATAAATTGTTTTGCTTTTACACTGGCTTCAAAAAGTATTTGGACACTTAAGACATTGCATTAGTTAATAAAATAGAAAACCAAGTGGAATCAATCTGCAAACAAATTATTTTACTCAGGACTAACATCCCTTTTCTGAACCATTTTTGTAATGATTTTTAACAGACTGGTCTGAGATTTTTAATTGATATATGAAGTTATTTCCTCTATCCCTTATTTCCTCATCTTTCTTTGAATAATTAAAAACTGTCATTATTTATTCACCTTTATGTCAACGTGTATGACTTTATATTTTGCAGGGAAAAAATATTTTGAAACATTAACCCCACTCACTTTCATTAAAGGGACAAAAACAACACAGACATTTATTAAAATATTTTTTGTGTTCCACAAAAAGTCATACAGGTTATATATATATATATATATATATATATATATATATATATATATATATATATATATACACTCCCACTCAAAAGCTTGGGATTAAAGATTTTTATGTTTTTTAAGGGAGTCTCTTCTGCTCATCAAGGCTGTATTTATTTGATCAAAAATACAGAAAAAACTGTAATATTGTGAAATCTTATTGCAGTTTCTAATATTGGTTTCCTATTTTAATATACTTTAAAATAGAATTAATTTCTGTGATGCAGCACTGATTTTTCAGCATCATTTCTCCAGTCTTCAGTGTCACATGATCCTTCAGAAATCATATGCTGATTTATTATGAGTGTTGAAACTGTTGTGCTGCTTCTTATTGTTTTTGGAACGTGATACTTTTTTCTTTGATTCTTTGTTGAATACAAAGTTAAGAAGAGCAGCATTTGTTCAAAATAGAAATCTTTTCTAACAATGTAAGTCTTTACTATGACTTTTTATTCATTTAACACATCCCTCCTGAATAAAAGTATTAATTTCTTTAAAAAAAGAAAGAAAAAATGTACTGACCCCATACTTTTCAATAGCATTGTATATTGTAACACAAAATTTATTTTTTAAATAAATGCTGTTCTTTTTAACTTTTTATTAATCAGAGAATCCTAAAAATATATCACAGGTCCCCCCCAAAAATATGAAGCAGCACAACGGTTTCCAACGCTGATTATAAATCAGCATATTAGAATGATTTCTTAAGGATCATGTGACACTGAAGACTGGAGTAATGATGCTGAAAATTCAGCTTTGGTCACAGAAATAAATTATATTTTAAAGTATATTAAAATAGAAAACTGTTATTTTAAATTGCAGTAATATTTCACAAAATAACAGTTTTTTTCTGTATTTTTGATCAAATAGATACTGCCTTGAGGAGCAGATGAAACTTCTTTAAAAAACATTAAAAATCTTACTGATCCCAAAATTTTGAGTGGCTAGATAGATAGATAGATAGATAGATAGATAGATAGATAGATGATAGATTATTTTACATTGAATGTCATTGGATGTTCAACTAAAGGGGACTGCATAATTAAAACTTCAAAGAAATGAAAAATTCACTTTTGTGTCAATTTTATCACCTGGCAGCACATGTTATGTTAAAAATATGCACAGACTTCAGTCAGAGTGTCAAAGACTTGTGCAATTAATATCAGCATATGTTAAACACACATCTCTCAGTTTTAGCTGTCTCTTTCTTTATCATGTTCAGGTATGAATGGGGTAGAGTTGGCGGCAGTAAACTGTGGAGAATGGACTGACATTTGCAGTGATCAGAACGTCACTTCCTTCCCCACCGTTCTGATCTACCGGCCCATGGCTGCTGCTCTGCTCTATAGGGGGATGCTGGGAACCAAGAGTCTACACAGGTTCATACTACTGTGAGTATTATGTCCTCTTTCCCACACAAGGTCAGATCATCAGGGTGTGATTTAGTCTCCGTCACTCAGGATTAACCTGAAAGTGGGCCGTCTTCTTTAAATTAGAGGCCTGGTGATTGAAGAGCGCATTTGCAGTTTGTGCCTCCACACTGACCTTCTTTTATATGTTTTTATATGGCTGAGAGCTGATAAAGGCAATTGTAGTGTTTTATCTGTAGCGCACCATCAAAAATCAATTAATAGATGCTCCCAAGACAACAGTGCAGTGATCGTAAATGCGCTGCCTAGATTCCCACACAGAAAGCCAAGTCTTTAATCAAGATATCTCAGTTGAACATTTCACACCTAATGTTTATTAATGAGTTACTTTTGTTGTTGCAGGAGTCTAGTCTCCTGTCCTACCCATCTCTCCTCCTCTGGTGAGGTGAGGTCGTTCTTGGAGGGAGATTTGTACAGTAAACATGTATATCTGACCCCTGTCAGAGTGCTGGGCCTTTTCAGTTCAACACATGACATGGGTAAGCCAGCTTTCCCAGGAATCACTGCTATATGATAGATAGAGGATATATACATGTATAAACCTAAAAGGGGTAGTTCACTCAAAAATAACTGACTGTCATTGACTGTCAATGATTTATTGTGTTTTTCTTCTGTGAGACACTTTTTTTTACAAAACACATTTATTTGATGTTTTTTTTAAGTATTACCAGGAAAATTTAATTTTTCATCACATAGAAAATTGAAAGACCTTATATTCACTACCATTCGAAAGTTTGGATTCTTTTATTTAGCAAGGATCCATAAAATGACAGTAAAGACTTTCACATTGTTAAAATAGTTTTAATTGAACTTTTGACGTTTCTATTCACCAAAGAATTATGAATAAAAAAATACATAATTTCCACAAAAATATTAAGCAGCACAACTGTTTTCAATGTTGATAATAATAAGAAATGTTTCTTGAGCACCAAATCATAATATTAGAATGATTTCTGAAGGATCATGTGACTCTGAAGACTAGCGTAAAGAGGCTGAAAATCCAGCTTTGCATAAAAGGAATGAATTACATTTTAAAATATATTCAAATAGAAAACAATTATTTCAAATTGTTATTACATCTTGTAATATTACTGTTTTTACTGTATTTTGTTTTTCCTTTTTTACAGTAAATAAATGCAGTCTTGGTGAGAATAAGAGACAATCTGACCAAACCTTTGAACAGTAGTGTAGTTTTTATTGTAATATTATAAGAAAATAATTCTAAGCTACTTTAATCTGGCTATAAAATAGCCTTTGATTCTCTTGTGGCACTAAAAATAAATAATTTTTCTGTGAAATGCACAAGAACTGTTATGCAGAATGAGCTGAGCCTCTGTTTTCTATGAAGTGAAAGTGGATGCTGATTTCTAAGCCTGAGCACTAGAAGAACTAATAAAGAGTAAATGGTGCCCATTTTGGTTTTGTGTAGCACCTGCTCTCTTTATAACCTTCTGAAAAATTCCAGCATTCGAAACAGTGAGGGTTTATATAAAAATATTAAAAGGTAGTTCATCCAAAAATGAGTATTCCGTCATTATTTACTCACCCTTATGTCATCCCACACATTCATGAATGTCCACCTTCTGTGGAACACAGAAGAAGATATTTTAAAGAAATTAAGTCAAACAGGTTTGGAATGACATGAGGGTGAGTAAATAATGACAGAGTTTAATTTTTGGGTGAACTATCCCTTTAAAACCACAGCAGCCAGTTTAATTTTGATGGTCAGAAGGATGCAGAAAATGGACATGTAAATACCAAATTACCACTGTTATTAACTTTGACATTGTAAGTGGAATGCAGGGAACAAATAAAATATACTACATGACCTCTTCAAATGTTATACCGCTTGTATAATCACAATCTTTTTTTTTATTATGGCAATCAAAATGTATTTTATGGGTGCAGCATGTATTGCATAACTCGTTACATATGCACAGGAATCTGTCAATCATGTGCTCTTTCATGTGCTTAGGTATAACTTCATTTGAAGAAGCTGCAAGACTCCTCAGAGGAGAGACAGTTCTTGGGCTCTTTGCCCGCAAAGAGGCAGAGCAATGGTATCTGACAGTTTCACCACAACCATTTTGATGATCTAATATACTTGAGATTATATCTTGCATTCAAAGAAGTTGTAAGTGTCTTAACAAGATGATACATGTGTGGACTTCAGTGTGATGTAAGAAAGCATTCCAGCTGACTTCTTTGTATTTGATCAGGGTGGAGGGCCTGTCAGTAAACCTGCCTGCTCTACTGGTGTCCCGTGGCCCTGGAGTTCCTTATGAGGTCTATTCTCTCCCGTCATCCTCACCAACCGACCTTGTCTCACTTATACAACAAGTGGAACTGGATCGTTTTGTAAGTTGTTTTGAGAAAATAGTTGCAAATTTACCACATGCTTCATAGTTGCTCAATGGTACTTTATATTGGAATCACATGTGTTTTACTGGAATTTAAGTAACATGAATTGACTGGCTTTACACATTGATGTAATTAAGTGTTGTTATTGTACACTAAAACAAACTATTAAATTTGTTTTCATTAATTGTAAAAAAAAAAAAAAAAAATTACATGTATAAAAATTTGTTGAAAAACACTGAAATAAAATAAATTTCAATGTCAAAAGTTATCTAAAACTGAAATAAAAATAAATTAAAGCTACATAAAAAATAATTTTATAAAATATTTGTATTTATTGTAATTATTTCTTTTACTGTTGAATCTGTATCTGCCATGTAATAGCTTGTGAAGCTGATATGGCAATGCATTTAAATTTACAAAAACAACAGCATGTAAAAAATAGGAAAGGGAAATAATTCACCCCTACATGCCCCTTCACACTTGGTGGGAAAATACGCTCCTTCTCAAAATGCCATCTTATTGCAATAAAAGTCGCCTTTTGTTCCTTTGCAAAAAACTGACTAATAAGATGAAAATATGTTGTGTTTTGCATTAAAGCCTGAACTGACCGTGGAGAATCTTCCATGGTATTTGGAGCTTGGGAAACCTTTGCTGCTGCTTTTTATCGGAAAGGAGGACAGTACAGAGAGTACGAAGGCTTTAGCTGAGATAAAGCGGCCGCTGAGCTCTGGACAGCTGGATTCCTTCCTGTCATGTTGGATCCATCTGTGAGGAACATGATCTGTTAGACACATTAATCAAAATGCTTTCACTTTAAGCAAACCCTTTGTTGATTGTCATCTATGGGGTTTCATTGTTTTAGAGGTCGGACACCTGTCGGGAGGTCTATCCTGGAAAAGTATCTTGGCTTTGTACCTCCACTTCCTGTTTTGGTGATGTCACGGTTAAAAACTGGAGGAGAGGTGTTCCTTTTCCCCCCAGAGCGCCCCCTAATGGCTAAGAACATCCTGCAGTGGGTTCACGATGTGGAAAATGGACTGGAACAACCAGCAGGTGAGTCCCTGTAGCTTTTAATTAAAGGATCTCGATCCAAATAACAACAGTTTGGTTCAGATTTTAGCCCTAACCAGGTGCAACAAAATGAATGGATAAAACAAACAGTCAAGTTTTCGTCAATATAATTAACATTCGCAATGACCATATTCCAAATATCAAAACTCACAATATTTCCATAACTAAAATACTTTACAGTCACCGTTATGCAGATTGATCATAAACACAGCTAAAAGGCTTCCTACCAGTGGTCATCTTTCACAAAACTTAACATCTACCACAGTTTTATCATAGGTAGAATGCAAAATGTTTCAATACAAGCATTTCAGTCAAATGTAATTTATGCAATATTTCAAACCTTTAACCCATGGGAGAAAATCAACCCGCCGCAACATTTCAAAATCAGCCCAATTCCGTGCCAAAAATGTGGACTTGGCAACCCTGCGTCCAACACAAGCTGCATCCAAAGTGATTTAAATACTCCGCATATTGATAGCGGCTCCCTGATGCGCAAAAATTGTATTCAATATTAGAATGTATTGAATATACAGTAATGAGAGCAGGCAGTAATGGTCAGAAATTAGGAGGGGGATTAAGAAAACAGTCCCACGCAGGGCTTTTATACAAAAGCGCACATAATGAAAGGCGACTGTAGAAAGCAAAAGCCAAATCCCGGACATTTTGGGCAATTTAGAAATCCGGGCCGGATGCATTTTTTTTTAGGTCCAAAAAGAGGACATGTCCGGGGAAAAAAGTATGTATGGTCACCCTAGATAACCTGACTTGCATGTTTGCGCTACGTACTTGAAATATAGCACAAAATGTTCGGCTTGAGGTGAAAGGTGCCTTTTTAGCAAAGTATTATTGAGAATATTATTGTGTGGTAACTGTGTGAATGTCTTCAAACTGTACCTCCTCTTTAGCTACCTTTTTTAGTAGTTAGACATTTGAAGACATCAAATATGTCCTTGTAGTTGTTGGCAACGTTTGTTACGTGCCTACAGTTCCAGGAATCAGTCATCGCACACCCCTGCCCTGTACAAGCTGGCACAAAGTACTCCGACACGCACCAGTGTTTACAAGATCACACCCTATCCATTCAAAACCTCATCAACACTTTTCCTCTAATACAATCACTATTGTTGCCTGTGGTAAAAACAAGCCCAATCACTCAGATCCAGCACTCAACTCTGTTGATGCCTTTCCAAAATGCGCTCTCACTGCATGTCCCCAAAGACACGCCACTCCATTCCGCTGATGGTCTCCGAGCGGGTCTTGCTTTTGTCTGTCAAAACCTGAACTGGTTTTATACCCACTTCTCAGCATCTCCCATCTGCTTCCTATGAAGCTGAGAGGAAACTGTATCCCTTAATTGTGTCTGATTGTTACAAGTTATTTCCCTGAAACCTTCTGCTGGACTCCTGGGGCCGGGCGACTTCTTTTTTTTGGCAGCTTTTTGCATTTCCGAAAAAGATGGCTTCATCCGTCTGTCGGTTAATATGTGTTTTATGAGGATGGATGAAGCACTTTATCCATTGCAAGATATTTATTAAATTTCATATGCCAGTGAGATGCAGAGCAAATACAATTGTCTACACATCATCTGAATTTTATCCATGAAGCATTAGTGTAATTATAATGAAATGTCCTTTGTATTTCTGTTAAAAGAGTCATAGTATACGTGCCTGTTTTATGACTCTTGGTGCAAGGAAAACACAATAGTTGTTTCCTTTCTGCTATATGGGCCCATAGATTTTATTAGGCTGTTTGCGTATTGTCTCATGTATGACTGTAATGTTAGTGTTTTAGGCTATTTTTTGGTCTTGTATGTGTAATGGGGCGGTAAGTGTAATCATTCCCATTACACATTCATGGGTTTGTCCTTCTCTTTTCTGTGTGACCAGAGAAAGGATTCAGTCTCTCAACACAAGAAAGATTCTACTTTTAATTTTGCATTTCACATGGAAACTTTGCATATTGAGTGGCAATGTCCCTCTGTGTTATCACCACATTAAAGTTTAGATGCAGCAGGACTTTCCCTTGTTGTGTTCATGGGAGCGATGGGTGACATTTTCATATCCTGTTACACCTTCGGAATTTCCTGTCGTTATAAATATAACATTTTGTATTCATTATTGTATTACTTTATTTACCCTGCCAATTCTTACCATTAACTATGACTTTTGCCTCAATAAATTCCTAATTTGCTGCATATAAATAGTTAATAAGGCATTAATTTGTGATTTATACTAACAAACAGCCAATATGCTAGTAATATGGATGCTAATTAACAGTGAGAATTGGTCCTGAAAATAAAGTGTTACCAAACTACCATTGAAAAGTTTTGAATCGGTAAGTTTTTTTTAAAAATGTGTTTTAAAATCTCTTATGCTCACCAAGGCTGCATTTATTTGATGAAAAATGCAGTAAAAAGAGTAATATTGTGGAAAAATTATTACTATTTAAAATAACCATTTTCTGTTTTAATATATTGTAAATAATAATTTATTCCTGTGGTGCAAAGCTGAATTTTCAGCATCTTCAGTCTTCAGTGTCACATGTTCCTTCAGAAATCATTCTAATATGCTGATTTGGTGCTCAAGAAACATTTTTTTTTAAAGTATTATCAGTGTTGAAAACAGTTGTGCTGTTTAATATTTTGAACTTATTAAACTTTTGAATGGTGGTGTAATTTATACTATTATTTATATATTGCAAATTATACGGTATATGATTGCTAAGTGGTTGTTTATTAGTCGAAAGAGTCTCAGGTCTCTAGATATGGCTTGGGTCCCTTTGACATTTTTTGCCTGTTTTATAGTCCTCCAGCAAAATCATATGCCAGATTGTTTGGAAAAGTACTGTAATATCACACCTCTTGTCAAAAAACCGCACAATTTAACGGTAAACCTCTAACTGTAAGTATGAGCAATAGTAATAGTGATGCTTGTCTTAGCAAACACCATTAAAATGTGTTTGGAACCAATACCATTCTCATTTCCAAAATAATTCCAAGGACCCAGATGTCCGCTTTTCCTGTAATTTGAGCAACCAGCATTGTTTGGTCGGTTACTATGCATTTCGTCAGAGCTGATTAATCCCACCACACCGCAGACATTAGACTCTCCGCATCAGTGACTTATGAGAAGAAGAATGCTAGAGATAGTCTATCAATCCCTGTCTTCCAGTGTTTTACAGTAGACAGCACATCTTCCAGATCCAGAGTGTGATATGAGCTGATGTTTTTGATCAAAAACCTTGCACTTTAGCTTCAGTAAGGCGAGTGTCATTAAAGGGTTACTCCACCCCAAAATGAAAATTTTGTCATAAATCACTTACCCCCATGTCGTTCCAAACCTGTAAAAGCTTTGTTCGTCTTTGGAACACAATTAAGATATTTTGGATGAGAACCGGGAGGCTTGTGACTGTCCCATTGACTACCAAGTAAATGACACTGTCAAGGCCCAGAAAGTATGAAAGACATCATCAAAATAGTCCATCTGCCATCAGTGGTTCAACCGTAATTTTACGAAGCTACGAGAATACTTTTTGTACGTGAAGAAAACAAAAATAACGACTTTATTCATTGTTTTCGTTTAAATCAAAGCATACAGAACAGCGTACGCAGTTTACGTCCAGCAGATACTCTCCAAAATGGTGCTACGCTGACGCAGAGGAGACGAATTGTTGAATAAAGTCGTTTTTTTTGTTTTCTTTGCGTACAAAAAGTATT